>ML279728.1:0-120332 GCA_005239495.1 Nicotiana undulata
TTCATCAGAGAAAAGATACTCTCAGGAGATATTGCTACAAGATTTGTGAAGTTGAATGATCAGCTTGCGGATATATTCACCAAGTCCCTTAGTGACCCTCGTATTAGTTATATATGTAACAAGCTCGGTACATTTGATTTGTATGCACCAGCTTGAGGGGGAGTGTTAGTTAAAGTAGTCAAATAGGAGTAAATAACACTAACCCTAATCCTATGTGTACTAGGAGTAGGACATGTAATATCTGTATATAGGGCTCATTGTATCATTGAAAATAACAAGATTATTATTTCTCTCCCGTGTTTTCTCACAGATATAAAACTTCAAGGATCTAGCAATCATAATACTATGTCTATTGACCTAGTTATCTCTTCATAATGAAATCATTGGTTATTGACCTCACCACAACTGATGCTCCAACAAGAAAATACTACAAAAGCTGAAATGTTTCTCTGATTATTCAAATGTTTCTGTTGACAAAAGGGAAGATTTTATGTTGTTAGAATATAATGTGGTGAACAGGGACGTTGAGATCTTCTGGAAACACTATTGACACACGTGATGCATCTTCTCTTAGTTTTACGCTTGCCATTATTCATCCAAATTCAAGCTGAAAAGCTAAAGAGACCAAGAGAGAAATATAGTTCTCTTGATCTGTTTTTCTTTTATTTGATGGTAAGTCCTTCTGCAAGATCAATAGAACTCTTCGGAACCAATGGAATTGAAAGAAGTAAAGTGGAAATTAAACCAAGGCAGGGCAAAGGCGACACTTCATGGGGAAATAAGAGAATTGCATGCAGTGACAGAAATTCATGTTGTAACTATTTTCGCACCATGAAGTTACTACAAGAGCACAATTTATCAAATGGAAGAAAGAAGAAAAACTTGTTAGTTGGGCATAAATGCTTTCCAAAACCACAGCAGCAACTCACAGGCATCTCCACTAATTGCGTAGAATAAAGTAAACAAATCATAGAGTAAGTTCACACAGTAAATTAAACATATGCACATGATAACAACAAAACAAAGGACAACATCATAAAGAGGGCAAACAACACAAAGCAAGCCATATAGTAACTTAAAATATAGACACAAGTTGATCACCATACTTTAGGAGGTTTTCGCGTGCTAATTTGTCTTCAGCAGCTTCCTTCTTAACTGGTAGCATCCCTCCAATCAGAACTAGGCTCTCTGAATAGTCAAAAATCACATACGAGCCCTTCTTAGCATTCTCAATGCTGAATTTTGCCTTAATTGAACTAGTCACTGGATCAAATAACAACACGCTGTTTTCATTCTCGGCTACAATGTCACCATTCCTCAAACAGCCCAATTTTCTGTCAAAACCAAATGATATTCCAACATTGCATTTCTTGCTCCAACCATCTTCATTACCCAAACATTAACATTATATTTGTCTGTTTTATCCCATATTAGCATACCAAGAGAATCCTCCAAATTCACAAGAAACCCCTTAGTCCCCACTCTTATTCCCGGCATAGGTAACTTGTCAAATACTTTCTTACTCACATCAAAATACACGAACACCTCACGTGACCCATGCGCATCCTCTACTAGGGCTCTCCAATAGGACCCATTCCCGGCTTTAATGATCACATTGCAAATAAGCCCAAGAACACGAAACCCCACATCATTTTTCAGCTTATTCCAGCTGAAACTCTTACTCAAACACATTTCCACTTCATCCGGAGCTCTAGTTTCAGCTGGTCTGAAACACAAAAGACTCAAGATCAAGAAATCATTCTCTTGAGAATCATAAGCCAACCCTATGGAAACACAAGAGTGAATTCCCATAAGGGGTTTGGTCTTTGAAAGCTTTATCGTCCTATACTGTGATGAGAAGAAGAAGCCCCATAACAATGGTGCTGCAAAGCCTACTCGTTGGTCAAGATTCAGTGAAGAAGAAGAAGAAGAGGAGGAGTCTCAGACAAAGACTTAGCCAATTTCGGACCATACGAAGTAATTAGTCCCACATGTGAGACTAATATTGACTTCCCAACTTGGACACGTGCGAGCATCATCAACAATCAATATTTTGATCATATACCATTGAAATGTATATACAAAATAAATAGATAGTCCACACTACACCTGATTATTTGCACTAGGTAGAGAATAAAAGTTAGTTAGGCATAGGGATTGAGAATTGTACAACTGGATAGGATAGATTAATTTCTGTGCACGTTACTTTACATGTATAAATACATCATACAGTGAAGATGAAATACACAGAGAAAATTTTCTGCATCTTTATTCTCTCATTCCTTCATGGTATCAGAGCAGGTGTCTGCTCCAACCTCGATCTTCATTTCCTTCTGATCTTTTTTTTTTTATCCTTCAATTTCAATTTTACCATGGCTGGAACAGATTCTTCAGTCACACCCTCTCTTTCTGGATCGACAAGTCAAACAGTCAATCTTGATGTCAATCACCCCTATTTTCTTCACTCTTCAGATGCTCCTGGGATGAACCTTGTCACCACACCCTTTGATGGAAGAGGTTTCCCAGGATGGAGAAGGTCAATACTCATTGCATTATCTGCCAAAAACAAACTGGGTTTCATCAATGGAATTTGTGATGAACCTGCTTTGGGTTCGAGGGATCATGCACAATGGAGTAGGTGCAATGATATGGTAACCTCTTGGTTGTTAAACTCTCTAACTAAGGAAATAGGGGACAGTGTAATCTATTCCAAATCTGCTAAGGAACTTTGGAATAGTTTGGAACATAGATTTGGACAGTCCAATGGAGCCAAACTCTATCACTTGCAAAAAGAAATTGCAAAAACAGTACAGGCAAATAACAGTATTGCAGGATATTTCACAACACTCAAAAGGTTGTGGGATGAGTTAGACTCCCTAAACTCACATCTAGGTTGCACTTGTACCTGTGTGTGTGAAGGGAAGAAGAAGGTGGCCAAGTTCCTTGAAGATCAGAGAGTGATCCAATTCCTAATGGGTTTAAATGATGTATATGCACATGCAAGAGGAAATATTCTCATGATGAGTCCACTCCAAAATATGAATCATGCCTATTCTTTCCTGCTACAAGATGAAAGTCAGAGGGAAATATTTGTTGGACCACAATATCCAACATATGGAGCATCCTTCATGGTAGGTTCTCAAGGAAAGTTCAACCAAAGGAACAACAACAACATTCAGAAACCATGGGTAACACCTCAGAAACAGGGAAGCAATCAGAATATGCAACAAAAGTTCAAACGAAAAGGAAAATACAATCCTAATGTGAGTTGTAGTCACTGTATGAGAACAAGGCATGTAAAGGCAGAATGTTACAGGTTGATAGGATTCCCCGATAATTTTCAATTCACAAAATCAACAGGTTATCAACATGCTATAAAAGGAAATGCAGTGGTGGCAGGACAAGAAGCTGAAGATAAAAACAACACATGTGGTGAAGCTAACAACAACAATCAGAATCAATTTTTCAGTAAGGAGCAAGTATCAGAATTGGTGAACTTGATCAAGCAAGTGAAAATTGGAAGCACGGGAGCTACAACATCAGAAATCAATGCTAATGCTATAGCTGGTACCATACTTAAATACACAGGAACATGTCTTGCTGTTTTCAACACTAAAACATGGATAATTGACTCAGGGGTTTCTGAGCATATGTGTTTTGATGCTAGTGCTTTCCTATCTCTTACCCCTCTTCCTACACCTTTGCATATTAGTTTACCTAATTCATTCCAGTTATGTGTCAAACATATAGGAAGTGTGTCTATTCAGTCTAATATGATTCTTCATAGGGTGCTTCATGTCCCTTCTTTCAAGTATAACTTATTATCTGTTCATAAGCTATGTATACAGTTCAGTTGTTCCCTTGAATTTAACCTCTGATGGTTGTCTATTGCAGGTCCCTTTAGTGAGGAGGGGACACGTTTTTGGTGAAGTAAGAGATGGATTATACCTGTTTCAGCCAACTAAATTAGAGCCTAAGTCTACTTTTAAACAAAATGTAGTTTCCATTCTAAAAGGAAGAAATTTTAGAGTTGTTTCTACTTCTGTTTCTTTTCCAATTTCTTTAGTTGCTACTGCTATATCTACTGTAAAGCAATGGCATGTAAGGCTAGGGCATTTGCTCTTTGCAGTAATGAAAAATCTGAGTATTATTAAGTTTCCTCCTAATTTTGATTGTGTGTGTCATATTTGTCCTCAAGCTAGGCAGACAAGATTGCCTTTTCCCTTAAGTCATATTAAGACTTCTACTGTTTTTGATCTAATTCATATTGATACTTGGGGGCCATTCAAAACTGTCACCTACAATGGTTATAAGTACTTCTTAACCATTGTGGATGATTATAGCAGGGCTACTTAAACTTTTCTATTGAGTTCTAAGGGTAATGCTTTTTCAGTTTTAAAATCATTCCTCTGTATGGTGGAGAGACAGTTTAACTTAAAAGTCAAGAAAATCAGATCTGATAATGCTATGGAACTGGGAAAAGGATCACTAGAGGCAAGTTTTCTTGAATCTGAACGGATTGTGCATGAAACCTCCTGTGTTGCAACCCCTCAACAGAATGGAGTTGTTGAGAGGAAGCGCATACATCTTTTAGAAGTAGCAAGGGCTCTATTATTTCACTCCAAGGTGCCTCTCCAATACTGGGGAGAATGTGTGTTGACAGCTACATATTTGATTAACAGAATACCCTCCAGAATTCTAAATGGTCTAACACCCTATGAAGCACTACTTTGTGATCCTCCTAGCTATGATTGTCTCAAAAGTTTTGGTTGTTTGTGCTATGTTTAAACTTTGTCTCACAACAGAGGAAAGTTTGAACCTAGGGCAAAGGGTTGTGTATTCCTAGGATATGCACAAAATCAGAAAGGTTACAAGGTACTGGATCTTGAAACAAAAAGGGTGTTTGTGTCTAGAGATGTCAAGTTTCATGAACATCAATTCCCTTTTGCCCACTCACCTCTCACATCTGACTTTCCTTTCTTCCCTCAAGACACCTTACCACCTGACACAACAGAGTCCCAATATAATACACCTCCACCATCATTTTCACACCCTTCTACCCAGTCCTCAACTAGCAGTTCCTCTAGCTCTCCTACTTCTTCTGTTCCAACCAACAACAATCCTTTACCTTCAGATTCTACAACTTCTTCATGCCCTTCTTACTCACCCATTCTGCCCAGATCAGTTTCTCCCGGATCACCCAGCACCCCTATTCCAATTCCCCCTCCACCAGTCAGAAAATCTGAGAGAATATCTCAGAAGCCAGCCTACTTAAATGACTATATTTGCAGTAGCATCTACCTCTCATATCTTAGTTCCTGTTTATCCAAGCCTCTCACTACAAATGCCTTCTCTTTCAATGCCCTTTCTATAGACAATCAGCATCTACTTGGTTCTCTTTCCAACCTATCAGAACCAACAAGTTACCTACACGCTTCTACCCATCCTGGCTGGAAAAAGGCTATGGATGCTGAAATTTCAGCACTTGAAATGAATCACACTTGGGATGTTGTGCCCTTACCACCAGGGAAAAAGGCTTTACCCTGTAAATGGGTGTACAAGGTGAAGCATAATTCAGATGGTACCATTGAAAGGCTAAAGGCTAGGTTGGTGGTGAGGGGGGATATTCAAAGAGAAGGGATAGACTACTCAGAAACTTTTTCACATGTGGTAAAAATGACTACCATCAGGTGTCTTTTGGCTGTAGCAATCAAAAAGGGGTGGAATGTGTCACAACTGGATGTCAATAATGCCTTCTTGCATGAGGATGTGCAAGAAGAAGTCTACATGAAGTTCCCAGCAGGTATGATCCCTGCTCAACCTAATCATGTCTGTCTCCTAAGGAAATCTCTATATGGGTTGGAGCAAGCGTCAAGGCAGCGGTATGCTAGGTTAGCTGGGGCTCTTACTACAAAGGTTACTCATGTTCTCTCAACGACTATTCATTGTTTTACAAGCAAACAGGTGGACTGATTTCCATATTAGCTGTTTATGTGGACGATATACTACTTACAGGGAATGACACCACAGAAATTGCACATATTACAACATTTCTACACACAGAATTCAAAGTAAAACATCTTGGACACATTCATCATTTTTTAGGCATGGAAGTTCTATGAGAAAAACAAGGCTTTATCATAGGGCAAAGGCAATTTACCTTGGAGCTTTTGGCAGAGTTTGATTGCTCAGGGCCTGCAGTTTCTTCCCCTTTTGATCCTTACTCTAAGTTGCAAGCAGATATGGGAGAACCCTTGACTGATCCTACTATCTACCGGCATCTTGTTGGCGAGCTCAATTATTTGACCAACACTAGACCAGACCTCTGTTTTGCTGTTCTATGCTTGAGCCAGTACATGCAGCGACCCTGCTCTTCTCATTACTCTGTAGCTTTGCGTGTTCTCACTGATCCTTCTCAAGGGATTTTCCTCTCTGCAGATCCCTCTTTTGACCTCCTCGCATTTTGTGATGCCGATTGGGCGGCTTGTCGTGATTCTCGCCGGTCTGTTAGTGGATTTTTTTATCACCCTGGGAGGAGCTCCCATTTCATGGAAATCTAAGAAGCAAGTTTCCATTTCCCTCTCATCTGCTGAAGCCGAGTATCAGTCTATGAGGCGAGTCACAGCTGAAGTCACTTAGTTAGTCTGACTTCTCTCTGATCTATCTATCATCCCGACTTTACCAGTTCCTATTCACTCCGACAGTCAGGCGGCGATTCACATCGCTCGCAACCCAGTTCCATGAGCGCACAAAACACGTAGAACTGGATTGCCACTTTGTCCGACAACAATTTCTCTCCAGCCTAATTACTCTGTCCTTTGTTCCATCGGAGCAGCAGCTCACCGATCTCTTCACAGAACCTCTCTCTGGGGTTTCTCACAAAGCCATTTTGAACAAGTTGGGGGTTCTTTCCCTCCCCGCCAACTTAGGGGGGTTGATGAGAAGAAGAAGCACCATAACAATGGTGCTAAAAAGCCTACTCGTTGGTCAAGATTCAGAGAAGAAGAAGAAGAGTCTCAGACAAAGACTTAGCCAATTTCAGACCATATGAAGTAATTAGTCCCACATGTGAGACTAATATTGACTTCACAACTTGGACACGTGTGAGCATCATCAACAATCAATATTTTGATCATATACCATTGAAATGTAAGTACAAAGTAAATAGATAGTCCACACTACACCTGATTATTTGCACTAGGTAGAGAATAAAAGAATAAAAGTTAGTTAGGCATAGGGATTGATAATTGTACAACTGGATAAGATAGATTAATTTCTGTGCACGTTACTTTACATGTATAAATACAGCATACAGTCAAGATGAAATACACAGAGAAAATTTTCGCATCTTTATTCTCTCATTCCTTCATACTGCTTCATAGCTGGGTTCCAAACAGATGGGGACCTACGTGGTCACTAGAGGGGTCACGGGAACCCGTTAGCTTCGGCAAAAACCGTGTGTATATACATTGTATATACATCAAGGACCCCTTAAATATTTTTGATGTGCCCCCTTAAACACAAAAATCGGATGGCTGGGTTGGTTTGACATGCATGACATTTGTTTCTCCCTCTCTAAAAGACCAGGGTTCAAGACCCCGTGCCAACAGTTGTGCTGCTCATTTTCATTTTATTTTTTCCTCTTTGAGTTCAATGTAGTTTAGTAATTCTGTATGTAGTGTTCAATTTGGTTTTCTCTTTTTTATCTTTTTTGAGTTCGAAAATATTTTAGCACTAGTATATAGTGAACTTAGTTTAGCTTCCCCTCCTTCAAATTTCTCTATCAAAAGCCTAAACCAAGTTTTTCTCTATATTAGTTCTTTAGAGCTTCTACACAAAATAGTTAACAACTTTTTTGAGAAACGTCTTTCTAAACGTTGAAAAAGATAATAGAGAGAGACATAAAGGAAACTGGGAGGAGAATAAAATATTTCATTAGCAAGAAGCCAATTATGTTGTTTAACCTGATAACTAAGTTTATAAGCATCATCATTTTCTTGACTTGTATTAAAATAAGTAATTCAACAAAATTCCCCCCCCACCCCCCCCCAAAAAGAGTAATAGAAAAACTCCAAAATACTTCTGCCTTCAAAAATCACTTCGGCAAAGTAGCATACTTTTGTCGATTTAGTGATGAAGATTGAGACTCTGCTTGAACTGTTTAACGAATATTTAATCTTGATTTTATTTGGGTAAGTTTTTGATATTTTAAAAGATATTTTTGATCACCGACTCATAATCATTAAATTTTCAAGGAGTTAGCATGCCAAATTTTATCGTTACCAATTTATATATTTATATTAATGATAGTGGTGCTCCCGTTGTGCTCAAATCCTGGGTCCGCCTCTAGTTCCAAAGAGTAATCATCTCACCCCAAGGTGGCTGAGAAAGGCACACAATGCCATTGCAACAACCCACAACCAACATATCGAGAAAGTAGGAAGGAAAAGGGCTATCCAGTTCCACAACTGATGATGATTCGGGGTGCGGGTCAAATAGTGAGAGGACATGATCAAAGGACTTGAAATGGCGAGTATGTATAAAAATGGGTGAAGTACAGGTGGCACTCTGTAAAGAAGAGGAATGGCGGAAATGGGTGGCTATGAAGTTGGGTTTGGAAATGAGCTTCTGCCATGGCTTGCAAACACACCTGTATCGTAAAAGGGTCTTCACAGCCACAGGGAGACGAGAAAGGATATTGGAGATGATTTCTCTTGGGAAAATGCAGCTGGATGTTGAACCTGGAGCTCTGTTTTTTGTTTTTTTACCTTTCTTTTTCCCCTTTCCTTTGCCTTTAGACGGCGGCATTATAGCTGGGAAGTAGCCGGAGGTTGAAGATGAAGAAAGGCCTTTGTGATCGACCCGGGGATGGAAAAGAAGAGGGAAAAGGGTTTTAGAGGGTTTTGATTGATTAACAACGGAATAATAACTACCATCTCGTCTTAATTTTTTCTCCTGTTAATTAGATTATTACTGGCTTTTCACTAGTTAAGGATTTAATTCGGTCAAACTTTAACTTAACTTAAATGAATAGTAATTTATTTTTTTAATAAAACTAAGATTTGAAATAGAAAATAATCTTACTAAAGCAATTTTGTAATTTCAACCAAAATCACTTTTATACTATCCAAAGAAGAGATTAGGATAAAGGAACATCAAGTTAGTGCGAAGTGCGAACAATATTTGCAATATTTGTCTGGATTAGAAGTCACGTAGTACCTTCTCTTCCCCTGATTGTCTTTTATATCTGCATTTTGCGGACAAGACAGCAACGTGTCCATTCTCCTAAAAGTGATTTTTAAGAACTAAACAAAGCTATAAAAAAAAAACTAAACAACGCTCCTTAAGGTAGGTTTCTTAAGAAGGATATACTACTACTATTTAAAGCACGTAGTATTTTGTTTGAATTTCTTTCCGTAGAATAGTAGTGCTTGCACATTTAGGGCCCGTTTGGCAATGGATTTTATTAAAATACATGAGTTTTAGTTGGCAAACACATGTTTGATCGTAAATTTTGTCTAGTTGGTTTGGGCCAAATCATTCATAATACACATATTTTTCCAAAATAAACTTGGGAAATATGTTTTGAAAACGTATGTCCAAACACATTTTCATCTTCAAGCCAAACTTCACCCACAACAGATTTTTCAAAACAAATTTGGGAATCTATGGCCATACGCTAGCTTAAAGTTTCGAAAGTGTCCAAGTATTGGAGTTTACTCAGCGACTAAAAGAGTTCGTAGCAGAAAATAAGTTAAATTTTGTAAGAAAAGAATAAGTTGAAGGGCAAAAGAAAACTGTTTTACCAAAAATATAATAAATACATCTATGAGAGATTTAGTAAGTAAGATGGAAGGTTAATTCTAGTTAAGCTTAATGACTGTCAGATCCGTGAAGGTGATAATGAATGAATGAGATAAAAGTGTCGTAGTATTAAATTCCTGACAAAGATGTTGATGATGATTGACAATGAATATGCGAGTGAATAGGTGGAGTAAATGCATGCAATGACAATAAATGTAATATTAAAAGATAACTCGCCCAAAATGCCGAACGTGAGATTCAACTATCTCCTTGTCAACAATGCAAATGACAAGCAACGTGGATGAAACACTGTGTTCTTGGATCTTGTATATGAAAAGGTGTCTGTAAACTAGGGAACTAATAGAAGAGACAAGAAGTGTATATTCCTTTCAACAGTCAATATTACAAAGTGTTCTTCAGAGAGTTTCTGATGCCCTTTTTCTCATATTTGTTTCCTATATATAGGAACATTCTTCAGGGAACCCTAAAAAGTACAAAAGGATGGAATATTCTAATAGAATATTCCTTTCTTCTAATCTAGATCTTATTCTACAGTTACTATCGGCTTCTACCATCGACCTCGTCCAAGTTAGAACCTCTGTCCCTAACTGTTTAACCGTTCTGAGCTTCGACCTTGGCCAATGACATCGTTATGTTTGGCCCAAATTTCGACCAATACAGTTAGTCCCTCTGCTTATCAAGGTCGTGGACCCCTCGTCCTTGGTGAGCGGATTACTCTGCGTTTGATATGAAGGAAATTTGGTCGTAACCAGGTAATTAACGCCTGGTGAGGTCACGATTGGCGCAAGTGACGTCAGATGCTGTCATCGTCACGCGCGTCATCATTATGTACCTTCCCCATGCAATGCCTGCATTGTTGGTGCTTCGATTCTCGTGTTGCAGGTAACTTTTGCCTTCGATTTTGAGTCCACCCAACCCTATAAATAGATGAAGGGTATTTCATTTGAAACTTTCACCGTTTCTTTCTTCTTTGACACTCTTTCTCATTCGTGCTTCCCTTCCCAGCCTTTTGTGACCTCGTTTTCTTAGTTTTTAATCCCTTTCTTGATCTCTAATTTCATCTTTCCCTCCATGGCCTGATCCATTACAATTATCATGTCGACTTCACCTCGTAGCCATGGTGATATTTCTGATGCCTCTCCTTTGTCAGTGGCTATCCTCCCTAACCATGAAGGGATTTCGGTTGAGGGAGATGAGAGTTTCCTCACCGTTGAAGAGGTGCTTCCCAAAAACCCTGCATCCAGGAACGACTTCCCTTAGGGGCCTGGGCCTGCTCCCAAACCTGAGCTTTCTGAAACAGGGGAGGCTGAGTTGGCCGAGATGCGGACTAAGTATCGCGTCCCCTCTTACACCGAGAACATCCCTACGGGAGGCGATACGATTCGGGTTCACCATCCTGGGTTATGTGCCTTCTGCGTCTACCCATTCACGTTCGGCTATACCTTGCCCCTTTCTAAGTTGGCCGAAGAGTTCTGTCGCTTTTATAGTGTTTGCCCAACACAGCTTTCCCTTTATCTGTATAAGGTTTTCTTAATGCTGGCCAAGTATGCGGAGCTAGCTGGTTGTGAGGTCGGCCTCCGTAATCTGCTGCACTTATTTTCACCTACCTTCTTCAGAGGTACCATGATATACTTGCAGAATCGTGGGACGAAGGGATTAATAGTCGGGATGGATGACAAGAAGAGTCGGTTATTTTGGCGCAAATACTTCTTTGTTAGAACTGATCAATCAGTGGCGGACCCAACCGGATTTCCCCAAAAATGGAATTACAATTGTAAGTATTCCCTCGTGTTTTTTGCCATTCGTTTTTTGTTATCTTCTGTTTTTTGTTTCTTTACCGCTCTCTCATTTGCAACTGTAAAGCATTCCCCCTCCTTCGTTCTGGACATGGAGAATTAGTTGGCTCGCGTGTTGCCTCATGTCGTGGGGATCCGTGATTGGTCTTCCTTCTTCAAGCGTTATGGACCGAAGGTCCCACCTCGTAAGTATCCTAGCTATCTCGTTAGATCGAGTACTTTAGCGTTTTCTGACTCAACTCCTTATTTGTGTTAGGTCGGCGGGCCTCTAAGAAAGCAAAGATGCCTGCTCTCTCTTTCCGTCAAAAGGCGGCCTCGGCTGCAAGGGAGTTCTCTTTGGTCGAATCTGCGAGAGGCAGAGGTGAGATTCAACGGGTGGAGGAGTCTGTCCCCTCGGGTATGGTCGTTACCTGAAATATCCCGCCTTGGCAAGTCCTCCTTCTAACTGACGAGCCTTCTCCTGACGAGGAGCCGTCACCAAGGAAGAGGCGAAGGGTGGATACGGGGAAACCCGTAGCGGTAGAAGGATTGGAGAGAACTTCGACCCTTGGGGCGACGTTAGAGTCATTTTCGGCCGAAGAGGCGGGCATTATGCTTGAGTCCGCTATGAGAGAGAGAGGCCTTCCAGGGTTGAGGGGGATGGTAGCGGCAAAGAGCTCGCGCAGATTGTAAGGGGTCATTCTGTATCGAGGGAAAAACGGAGTGGTGATGCTGGCGTATGTGACATCGATTCGGGTTCTGACATCGAACCCGACGAGGTTAGAGCCTTTATTGAAAGGAAGACTCGCGTGGAAATTAGAACGGAGGGTCCTAATCGTCACATTGTCATATCTATGGATTTCAACCTTTTGGTTGATACAGAGCGTGTGGCGTCGTCGTTCGCCCCTTTATGTGCCAAGGCCGAGAATAAGACGCTGCAGACGCTGAAAGACGCCGACCTTTCCCTTGGCATATCTGGGATGGCTTTGCGGGTGAGTATTTTACTACACTTTTGTATGCTTCGCTAATATCACTTTATCTTGGCTAAATATTTTCTTCCTTTTTTGTTAGGCTATTATCCTTGACATTGAGTGTGACCGGCGGTAGGAGGAGAGGATGGCTCAGTATAAGAGGATGGATTCCAAGTACAAAGAATGTTGTTCTAAGTACCGGAAGGTGGTCAGGAGTGTTGGCGAGGACGGGCAGTTCCAGGAACTGTGTGATGAGATTAGGGGGAAGGATGAGGAGCTAAAGAGAAGGATGAGGAGACATTGAAAGCCATTAGCCAGTGCAACGAGCTGGAAGAAGCGTTAAAGTCTAAAGAAGACGAGCTCGAACTGGGGAAGGGAGTAATGGCTGAGAATTCAGACCTCCAGGCACGGGTGGTATCCTTGAATGTTGAACTCGATCAGAGTGAGGCGAGGGCTTCCACTCTGAGGGACGAGTTAGGTACCAAGGTTGAAGATTTAAAGCCGGCGGAATGAGTCAGGACGACCTCGATACCGGAGGCGGTGACCTTGGTGGGGACCCTGCGTGTCTGTATGTCTGAGTGAGCTAACGAAGCATAGACTTCAACGCTCATAGTGGCGAGATTGGAGGAGCGGGTTGGAGGTTTGGAGGCGGCGCTGTCAAGGTTGAACGAGCAGGTAGTGGTTCTGAGGACTGAGAAGGAATAGTTGGCCCGTCCGTCTTCTTCTCAAGCTTCTGCTGATGCGAGCGTGCCGCGAGAGTTATATGAGATGAGAGTTCATGCTGAGGCTCGGCTGGACATATTCAGGTCTTTGAGGGTTGTCGAGAGGGTCTTTGAGGAGGAACTCGCCGATGTTCATGCTAAAACTCGGGCAGCCCGTGAAGCTTGTAGCTATGCTCCCGATTTGCCCGATGGGGACGATGGTGATGATGACGCAGTGGATGGGCTTGCTTCTGATCCATGGTACGGCGACGAATATCCTAAAGGGGATGATGCGGCTTAGGGCCTTGTGCTTGACTTTTGATTATTTTATGTATTGGCGAGGGTGTGCTCGAGCTCGTTGTAAAAGAGACGAGTCTTGTAACCTGATCAGTTTGTAATGGAATGGTTACCTTTTGTTCTATGTTTTGCCTTCTTGTTTCTTGTCTTATTTTGTTGTGATGTTGTTTTTAGTAGGCCGGTCATCGGCTGGCTTGGGGCCACTCTTTGGCCAGTCATTCAAGTGACATCGAGCATGAATACTTCGAGCGGTGTCGAACGTGAACTATTCGAGCGAGGTCGAATGTATGTGATTTGATCGAGGTCGAATATTATGTGATTCGAGCGAGGTCGAATGTTATGTGATTCGAGCAAGGTCGAATGTTATGTGATTTGAGCGAGGTCGAATGTATGTTGATTCAAGCGAGGTCGAATATTATGTGATTCGAGCGAGGTCGAATGCATGTTGATTCGAGAAAGGTCAAATATATATGATTCGAGCGAGGTCGAATATTGCGTAATTCGAGCAAGGTCGAATGTATGTGATTTGAGCGAGGTCGAATATTGTGTGATTCGAGCGAGGTCGAATGTATGTTGATTCGAGCGAGGTCGAATATTATGCGGAGTGGAGCGATTTGGAGTTGTGCGGAGAAATGTCGCGTATTGCTTTGTTTATTCACTTCATTGGAGAACGTTACAATGTTTAACATATACATTTGAGTTCTTCATCTACCTAGTCCCTTCATCGGTCTGGCTGGAGTAGACGATAGGCAGAGCGATGAATAATCAGCTCAAACTTCGAGGTACCCCCTCATCGCCTCGTTAAAAACCTCCTCGGTAAAACCCATCTAGGGATAAAACCCGAGTGAGGGAAGAGTACGACTTAAAGGCCGTATGTTTTCAGAAGTTGAAGTACTTGAGGTGAGCGATGTTCCAATTGTTTGGCAACAGTTTCCTTTCCATTGTTTCTAACTGGAATGATCCTTTGTTAACTGCTATGGTGATCTTGTACGGTCTGTCATAGTTAGTTCCCAACTTACCCTCTCTTGGGTCTTTGCTTGTCTGCGTTTTAGCCTTGAGTACATAGTCCCCGACTTTGAATGGTCAAACTTTGAACTTTTTTTGTAGTATCGTTCTACTCTTTGTTTTTGGTCGACCATCCTTATGTATGCCACATCTCTCTGTTCCTATATCTTGTTGAGATCTTGCTTTCTGCTCTCGTTGTTGTCTGGTTTGCTTTCATTGGAGTATCTCAGGCTTGGCTCTCCGACCTCGACTGGTATGACTGTGTCTGTGCCGTAGACCAAAGAGTATGGAGTATCTATTGTGCTTTTCTTTGGCGTAGTGTGGTATGCCCATAGCACTTCTAGAAGCACTTCTAGACATAGTCCCTTGGCGTTCTCGAGTTTCTTTTTCATGATGTTTAATATAGTTTTGTTGGAGGATTCATCCTGACCGTTTGTGGTGGGATGATATGGCGTGGAGAGTATTCGCTTGATGTTCCATTTCTTGAAGAATTCAGCGTTCTTTTTCCCAATGAACTACAGTCCGTTATCGCTGACCGTTATAGCAGATGCTTTCCTTTGGGATGTCGAAGCAACATATTATATTCTCCATATGAATGTGATGACTTCTTGTTCGCGTATTTGGGCGAAGGCACCTGCTTCCACCTATTTAGATAAATAGTCAGTCAAAACTAAAAGGAAACGTACATTACCTCGCCTGGGAGAGGCCCCACGATGTCCATTCCCCATTTGATGAATGGCCATGGTGACATAACTGAATGGAGATGTTCGCCTGCTTGGTGTATCATGGAGGCGTACTTCTGACATTGTTCACATTTTTTGACGAAGTATGCGGCTTCTTTTTTCATGGTAGGCCAATAGCAGCCGGCCCGTATGCGGCATCTACGAGTGCTCGATTACGGGTATGGGCGCCGCAGTGGCCTTCGTGTACCTCTTCGAGTACTCATCTTGTTTGGTTTGGTTCCAGGCATTTTGCCAAAGGACCGTCGAACGTCCTTTTGTACAAGTCGTTGTCGATGATGTTGTACCTAGCTGTATGCATTCGGAGCTTCCTTGCTTCTTTTTTGTCCGTTGGGAGTGTTCCCTCCTGCAAGTAAGTTATAATACGGCTACGCCAGTCCCAGGTTAGGTTCACATAGTGTACCTCAAGTTGATCTAATGATGAGTGGAGTAATGTGACGACGATCTCCTTTCCATTTATGCTTTTTGTTGTTGCTGCTAACTTGGCGAGACCGTCTACCTCGGTATTTTGAGCTCGAGGTATTTGATCGAGCTGGCATTCATCGAATTCTGGCAATAGTTTGTGGATTTTTGTTTGGTACTTTTGTAACCTTTGCTTCTTGATATGATAAGTCCATGTTACTTGGATAACAACAAGTTGTGAATCGCATCGAATGATGACCCGTCGGGCTCCGAATTTGAGGGCCAGTTTTAGTCCTGCAATAACGGCCTCGTACTCGGCCTCATTGTTAGTCATATCTGGACATCGTAAAGATTAGAGGATTACCTCGCCCGTTGGGACTTCAAGGACGAGTCCCGATCCTGACGCGTTAGAAGCGTTGTCGGTGTGTAAGACCCATAGGTCAGGTCGAAGGGAAACGTTACGAGAGGTTTCCTGTTTGACTTCAGGCATTAGTTTGGCACTGAATTCGGCGGCGAAGTCATCTAGCACTTGCGAATTTATCGTCGTTCGTGGCTGATATGTGATATCGTGCTCGCTTAGTTCGATGTCCCACTTGGCAAATCTTCCCGATAGTTCGGGATTGTGTAAGATACTTCTAAGGGGGAAAGTTGTGACGACCGATATGGGGTGGCACTGAAAGGAGGGTCTGAGCTTTCGCGAAGTCGTGACCAGTGCCAGGGACAGCTTCTCGAGGTGAGGGTGCCTCGTTTTGTCATCGACCAGGGTTTTGCTGATATAATAAATTGGTGATTGCGTACCTTTGTTTTCACGGACGAGTACTGCGCTTACCGCTACTTCTGATACTGCCAAATATACTAGGAAGCGTTAGCCGGTTTCGGTGGCGAGCAGTGGAGGCGAACACATATATGCCTTCAGTTCTCTTAAGGCTTCGACGCATTCTGTGTTCCACTGGAGTCCATTGTATTTTTTGAGGATGCTGAAGAATTTGTGGCATCTATCGGAAGATCGTGAGATGAATCTTGATAGTGCGACTATACGGTCGATCAGCTTTTGCACTTATTTTTTGCTGGTCAATAGTTCGGGTATCCCCTCGATAGCTTTGATATGGTCGGGGTTGACTTCGATGACTCTTTGTGACACCAAGAAGCTGAGAAACTTGCCTGAGGTTACGTCGAAGGCGCATTTCTCAAGATTCAGCTTCATGCCGTACTATCTCAGGATACCGAAGGCTTCTTTCAGGTAGTCGATATGATCTTCTTTCCTTTCAGATTTGACTAGCATATCGTCTATGTATACTTCCATTATTTTGCCGAGTTATTCTTTGAAAATCTTGATGACCAGCCTTTGGTAAGTTGCTCATGCGTTCTTCAATCCGAATGGCATGACTCAGTAACAATAAGTCCCTTGGTGAGTTATGAAATTCATTTTTTCTTGGTCCTTCTTTTCCATGAGAATCTGATTATATCCTGAATATGCATCCAAGAAGCTTAGCAACTCGTGTCTTGCTGTTGCATCAATGAGCTGGTCGATGTGCGGCAGCGGGAAATAGTCATTTGAGCATGCTTTGTTTAGATCTGTGAAGTCAACGCACATGCGCCACTTCCCATTTTTCTTCTTCACCACGACTACGTTGGCGACCCACTAGAGGTACTTGGATTCTCTGATGAAGTCGTTGGCTAGTAGTTTCTCTACTTCCTCGCGGACTGCTTTATTGATTGCGGCATTGAATTTCCTTCTCATTTGCCGTACTGGAGGATAGAGTGGGTCCATATTTAATTTGTGTGTCGCGATGTCCTTTGAGATACCTGGCATATCTATGTGGGAGAAAGCGAACAAGTCTGCATCTTTAGTTAAAAAATTCATGAAATTTACCTGGTTTGGAGAGTTTGTGGCTGATGTAAGCCTTTTTGCTGGCGTCGTTTTTGTCTAGTTGGACAGGGTCGAGGTCTTCTACCATTGACCCCGCGGCCTCGCGATGTCGGGGTCCTTGGTATTGTTCTCGTCCTCTGCCGAAGTTGGCTCTTCCGCGGTCGCTCATCAGTTCTTTCAGGTGTCCTTGGTTGAGCATGTTCACCACTTCATTGACGTAATGCTATGCAGTCCTCTGTCTTGTGGCCTCGTTCTTGGTGGAACTCGCAGAGGGCATTCGATCTTCTGGTGTTTGGGTCAGACTTCATCTTCTGCGGCCATTTCACCTTTGGGCCGAGCTTTTCCAGTGCGTGCACTATTTCTGAAGGGGAGGCATGAAAATTGTGAGTGTATAAGAGTGGGGGCATACCTTTGTCGTTCCGTTGAGTCCCTGTATTTGGTCTCGACGACCCTTCCATATGGAAAGGAGATGGTGGAATTGTCGTTCTGACATAAGGCTGGTGCCACGGTTAGGACGTGGGCCTGGGTGATCCCTTCGGGTGTCATTACGACGATCTCGTCTTGACTCTGTATGGACTGACGTTAGTTGTTGAGTTGGGCCGTTGAGGTCGTCCTCGTCCGCTCGGACCTCAGCGCAATAAGCGTTGTGGATTTCTTCCCAAGTAGTAGGAGGGTACTTCATGAGTCTGCTCAACAATTTTCTGGTCGCCCTCGACCCAGTTCTGTTCAACCCATTTTGGAAGGCCGCCACAACCATGCCTTCAGATACATTTGGAAAGCTCATCCTGACTCTGTTGAATCAGGCGAGGAAGTCCCTGAGTCCCTCGCCAGGCGACTTCCTAACGACGAATATGTCTCTCACCCTGGCTTCGGCCTTTTTGGCTCCGGCGTGGGCGGTTACAAACTTATCAGCCATTTCCTCGAACGTTGTTATGGACCGTGCTGGCAGCTGTGAGTACCATGTCAGGGCTCCCCCTATTAAGGTTTCGCCGAATTTATTTAATAATACAGATGGCACTTGTTCCTTTGAGAGGTCGATGCCCTTCACCGCCGTGACGCAATGAATTATGTGGTCTTCAGGGTCTGTCATGCCGTCGTATATCTTCAAGTACGATGACATTTTGAATGTTTAGGGGATGGGATGTGGGGCCGCTTCTTCGTTGTATGGTTTCTCTACGAGCCGGCCAACATCTCGTTTGGGTAGGAGTTTTGGGAAACCGTGTATCTTGTCGAACCTCTCCTGGTGCTCCTTCATCTAATCTCGCAGTGCCTTGTTTCATTTTCCATTTCCTCTATCTTTCTCAGTATGGCTGCGAGTGCATCGTTACCTGCATCAACTGTAGTGTTAGCGTTACCTGTTGGGCGGGGAGCAATTTGCTCCTTGGTGTTAACTGCCTCTGCTGGTGCGGCATTCTGAGCCGCTCCTTGAGTAGTCTTATCGAGGAAGTCATTCAGTGAACTTGTTAACCATGCTTCTAGTAACTTTTTCACCGCCGGTGGTGCTTCCTCGGTTGTGGATATGGAAGCGTCTCTTTCTCGAACAACAGTTACACTTCCGTGGGGAGGGGGTGAACCGCTCCATCCTGTCGTAACTCTGGGTGTGGCGTTTAGCTCGCCTCCATCACTATCTTCGTCGATGGTGTTCATGAGGTTAGCCGTAACGTCTACTATGGCCTTTAATCCTTTTTCTCATGTTCCTGCCATTGTTAGTTTATGCAGATGAAAAGGGATAGCTGTGTGCGTGTATGTGCTATTGTTTTCCTTTTAGATCTAACGAAAACTATAGATTTTAACTAGAAACTCCCCACAGATGGCGCCAAAATATTTTACCAAAAATATGATAAATACTTCTATGAGAGATTTAGTAAGTAAGATGGAAGGCTAATCCTAGTTAAGTTTAATGACTATCAGATCCGTGAAGGTGATAATGAATGAATGAGATAAAAGCACCGTAGTATTATATTCTGGACAAAGATGCTGATGATGATTGACAATGAATATGCGAGTGAATAGGTGGAGTAAATGCTTGCAATGAAAATAAATGTAATAATAAAAGATAACTCGCCCAAAATGCCGAACGTGAGATTCAACTATCTCGTTGTCAGCAGTGCAAATGACAAGCAACGTGGGTGAAACACTGTGTTCTTGGATCTTGTATATGAAAAGGTGTCTCTTAACTAGGGAACCAATAAAAGAGACAAGAAGTGTATATTCCTTTCAACAGTTAATATTACAAAGTGTCTTTCAGAGAGTTTCGATGCCTTTTTTCTCCCCTTTGTTTCCTATATATAAGGAACATTCTTCGGGGAACCTTAAAAAGTACAAAGGGAGGGAATATTCTAATATAATATTCTCTTCTTCTAATCTAGAGCTTATCCTACCGTTAGTATCGGCTTCTACCATCGACCTCGTGTAAGTTAGAACCTCCGTCCCTAATTGTTTGGCCGTTCCGAGCTTCGACCTCGATCAATGACATGTTTGGCCCAAATTTCGACCAATAAAATACGTTGTGGTATCAATTGGCTTTATAATTAAGTAAGTAATATCTCATCAATTTGGCGAAGCAGTAATTAAATAAAGATGGCTGAAATTAATAATTCTTAGGATAAGGACATTCAGAAATGGCAAACGATGTTTCTCTAACTCAGGGCGTGTTTGGTACGAAGGAAATTTCTAATTGTGCCATGTATGGCTGACTTAAATGTTTTGAAAAACATTTTCCTTATGAACTCATTTTGCTCTAATTGAAGGCTATTTTCCTTATTAAAGGAACAAAAAACATTTTCCAAACTCCTTCTTAACCTTCCTTAACCTCACCAACTCACCCCACACCCACCCACCTAACCCTACCCTACCCCCTCTCTCCAAAAATATTTTTTAAAATTTTTTACTTTTTTTTGTTGTAATTTTCAAATTTCTATTTTTTGTGTTTTCTGCACCCCACCCCACTGCCCCTCCCCCCTAAGCCACACAAAAAAAGTTTTTTCTTACTTTTTTTTTGTAATTTCAGATTTCTATCTCCCCCCTCCCCCAGCGCGAAAAAAATATATTTTTATATATATATATATATATATATATATATATAAAAATATATTTTTTTCGCGCTGGGGGAGGGGGGAGATAGAAATCTGAAATTACAAAAAAAAAGTAAGAAAAAACTTTTTTTGTGTGGCTTAGGGGGGAGGGGCAGTGGGGTGGGGTGCAGAAAACACAAAAAATAGAAATTTGAAAATTACAACAAAAAAAAGTAAAAAATTTTAAAAAATATTTTTGGAGAGAGGGGGTAGGGTAGGGTTAGGTGGGTGGGTGTGGGGTGAGTTGGTGAGGTTAAGGAAGGTTAAGAAGGAGTTTGGAAAATGTTTTTTGTTCCTTTAATAAGGAAAATAGCNTACAAGTTCCAAAGTTATGAGTTCGTAGGTTTATGTGTTTGGAAGTTTACGGGTTTAGAAATTATAAAGTTTACGAGTTCGAAAATTTTGCGGTTTCGAAAGTTTAGCGATTCAGAAGATTATGAAATTTGTGCGTTCGGAAGGGTATTGGTTCGAAAGTTTATAGCTTCATGTTTATCGTATCAAAATTATTTATGAATATTCTTGAGAAGTTATTTTCCTTAACTTGCGTACCAAACACAAGAAAATGAATAAGATTACTACTTATTTTCCAAAAAATCATTTTCTTGGAAAACATTTTCCGTTATACCAAGCACACCCTCAATCCTATTACATATTCCAATCACCCATTAAGGCATAAACTCTTGTAATGTGTCTATAAAAAGGAGGAGAAAGAGAGATATTCCTATAGCATAATGCTAGTTTCTTTTAGGTCATTCAGCGCAAAATAGAATCAGATTCTTTTGTAAGCAGATGTTTAGGAATTAGAATAGACCAACTATATATGTCCATTGTTCAAAGCATAGGTTCCATATTGCAAGACTATTTATTTAGCAAGGGTAGCTGTACTTTACCAAGCACAAGATAACACTACCTCTTCTAGCACAAACTATAAAATTATCAATACTCCCTCCTTGTCTTTTTTATCTGTCATTTAAGTTTTCTGTCCCCAATCTAGAAAATCATTTGACAACATGTATTACTCACATTGTGTGGATTTAAAAAATTAACAGTTCTGATCCAATAGATGCATCATAGGAGAAAGTCTCACTCCCTCCACCACCCTTACATTAGGCTTATTCTCTCATTTCTTTCACACTACAACTTTGCACTTTTCACTACTTAAAAGATGAATGAGTGCAAAAGTATATATATGTCCAATTCCTTCTGTTATGTGTGCATATAGTGGAAGAACACACCCCAAAGTTCACTAGAATCTGATGCCATACACAAATATAAAAAGCAGAAGTGACCGCCTAAACCCCCTCAAGTCTCCTCTTTCTAGGCATGGGGAGGTGCAGATCTAACAAGAAAAAGAAGTGCACAAATGAAAACATATTGGTCCTTCAGAAAAATGTCCATGGACAGAAGCCATTCTTTCCAGCATCATCCCAAGGCATTTCTTGTATTGGGACCTCACCATATTTCTTCTCCCGGTTGGAGAGAACTCATCAGCTCCAGTTGGTTAGTTCCCCTTTTTCCTTAATTTCTTGGTTCCGCTCTGAATACCTTGTACCACTAATAATGATGTGTTCATTAAATTAATGTGCAGGAAGGATGAAAGCTACAAAAGAATAGTGATGGCCTGCTTTGTACAAGAAAATAGGAACACAGAAACTGCTCTTGCACCACAGTGGTTGACATCCTTTAAGTACAAACTGGTTGAGGTCCTTGTAGATGAAAGAGATGGTTCTATATTTGCTGCAGTTTTGGAGTGGGATCAAGCGGCAGCGTTGGCTGATTTTTAAACCCATAAGACCAATTGGTGCACCAAAGGTGGTATTAGCTATCAGAGGAACACTCTTGAGAAACCCCACAATAAGGAGAGATATCGAGGATGATCTACGTTACCTAGCATGGGAAAGTCTCAAAGGATCATTCAGGTTTGACAGGGTTTTAACGTGTATAAAATCAATTACCAACATTCAAGGAAGCAAGAATGTGGCCATCACAGGGCATTCGTTAGGAGCTGGCTTTGCTCTCGAGGTATATAAGGCGTTAGCTGATGGAACTTATATAGAGGCACATCTTTTCAATCCACCATCTGTTTCATTGGCCATGAGTTTTAGAATCTTGGGTGGGAAAGCTGGATTTGTATGGAAAAGGTTCAAATCAATGCTTCCTTCTAACTCACAGAATCTAGGCAAGAGTGCCGATGAGGCTGCTGCTGAAGCTACAGAATCAAGAATCACATCAGAACTTAAGCAAATGCTGCCAATGCCTCATTTGTATGTAAATACAAGTGACTACATCTGCTACTACTATAACTATCCCGATGGAGGACAGAACAGTATGTTCAATGGTAATAAGGAGAAAGAAGCAAAACCTGGAAAGGGGCAAATTGGAGTAAAGCTATTTGTGGTGTCAAAAGGAAAGCAGAGGTTTCTTGAGTCACATAGGCTGCAGCAATGGTGGTCTGATGACTTGGAACTCAAAATGGCTCTCAATAATAGCATGCTGATAAGTAGACAGCTCAACTCCTTGTACACCATTAATTCAAGCTCCTAAACAAACTCAAGGCTAGAGTCTTTAAATGGAATTCCAAAAGTGGATAGAGGACAACTACTAGGGGTGTTCATAAAAACCCGAAAAACTGAAAACCAAACCAAATCGACCAAACAAATCGATACTTTTTGGTTTTGTTTGGTTTTGGTTTTGAATTTTAAAAACCGATCAAATTTGGTTTAGTTTTGGTTTTAATCAAAAAATAACCGACTTAATTGGTTTGGTTTGATTCTAATATTTGAAAAACCGACTTACTTGGTTTGGTTTATTTTTAGGGAAAAACCGATCCATCAACACCCCTAATTTCTACCATTAGGTTCATACTGATATGGCTTCTGTACTTGCATTTGGACTGGTAAAGACTGAAATGTTAAATTACAAGACTGTAAGGCTTGAGATTCTGCATTGACTTATGAATGAATTGATTAACCACCTATACATATGAAAACTTGCATAAACTTTAGAAAATTTAACAGCATAGCAATTTCTTCTTGTTTATCATCACCCAAAAATCACTAGGTGTCTTTTTTTGATCAAGTACATGATGGGGCCAAGCATCTTTTGCGGTGATTCACCAAATGACATTGGTGCTAATTAAACAGGGAAAAATAGATGTTTTGTACATTAAACAAATAAGCAGGGGCGGAGCCAACATTCTGGCTACGGGTTCGGCGAACTCAGTAACTTTGATTCAAACCCTATATTTGTCTTGAAAAATTCATTAATTAGTTATAAATTAATAATTTTGAACCCAGTCACTTAAAAAGCTTAGAAAACCGAACCCATAAGCTTAAAATTCTAGCTCCGCCTCCGCAAATAAAGTAGTATTTGTAAAAAGAAATAACGGAGAAATGCAATGTCAAGTCAAAAGCAGGTTAAAACATGCACAGAACAATCAATATGATTCAGCAATCTGTCAAGATAATTAGAGCACTAGTCGTTGCGGTTATTTTAACATAATGTGGGTGTTTCTGAATTAAAGTTTAGGTGAAGTCAGTTTCTCAATCTCTCAACTAATCAAAGCCTAGATAAAAGCACCAATAATTAAATCCTTGCATCTCTTGTGTGTTTTTTAAAAACATCCTTTTTTTCATAATTTCCAAAAGAAAAGAAGAGTATAGATATCCTATAACTACAAAAACATTGAGAAAATAGCAGAAACAAATAGTAATTTCAATACAAAC
Source organism: Nicotiana undulata (assembly GCA_005239495.1). Classification (NCBI taxonomy): domain Eukaryota; kingdom Viridiplantae; phylum Streptophyta; class Magnoliopsida; order Solanales; family Solanaceae; genus Nicotiana; species Nicotiana undulata. The sequence goes on from ML279728.1 coordinate 24,386, forward strand.
GTATATTCACAGAAGTTGGAATGCCCAAACACGTTTAAGACAAATTTTAGAAAGGAAAACCATATTCAAATAATAATGGAGTATTTATTTAAAGAAGCTTTGTGTTTGTGTTGTTCTTAAATTTACTTTTAGAAAGGAAAATTTAAAGTTGGTGCCCAATATGGACGACTTGCTGTGTCCTTAATTCTGAACACAAAAGACAATTTGGTCGAACAAATATGCAGAGTAGTACTATTTTTCCTCAAATAGAGACAAAGACTGCAGAGTGCAGATATTACATTAATTTAGGTACTTTGGACAATTACATTCTTAAACAAACATTAACTGGAATATCCCAATATAATCCTAAGAAGTAGTGTTGATTTTTTTTAAAACCCTCAAAACCCTACCTTTCCCTTTCTTTGTGAAACCATTCTCCGGCGACTTCCCAGCTAAGATGGCGCCAGCTAAAGGCAAAGGAAATGGGAAGAAGAAAGGGAATTGTAAGAAAACAAAGAGCAGAGCTCCAGACCCAACATGCAACTGCATTTTCCCAAGAGAAATCATCTCTAATATCCTTTCTCGTCTCCCTGTGAAGTCCCTTTTACGGTTCAGGTGCGTTTGCAAGCCATGGCGGAACCTCATTTCTAAACCAAACTTCATCGCCGCCCATTTCAGCCACTCCTCTGCTTTACAGCGCAGCGCTTCATCCATTCTTCTACACACCCGCCATTACGAGACCTCTGATTATGTAGTCTCATTATACAACCCGCTTGAAGAATCAGTTGTGGAACTGGACTGCCCGCATCCTTGCTTCTTTCCTCATATGGTCGTTTTGGGTCCTATCAATGGCATTGTGTGCCTTTTTCAGAAAGCTTCGGGTGATGTTATTACCCTTTGGAACCCAGCTATGAGGCAGTCCAAGATGGTGCCCCTTTCGGGGAACAAACCCGATAACAGAGTGTGTTGGGTATCTATTGGATTGGCCTTTGATCCCCAAGAGAATGATATTTTGATATTGAGAATCTTTTGTGTCGGGCCATCATCTACAGTCCCCAACCATGTGGAAATGTGGTCCACTAAGAGTTTCGGATGGAAGAAACTGAAAAGTGAGCTGGTTTGTCATATTTTTTGCTATACTTGCCTTGCCATAGTTAAAGGGGTTCCTTATTGGTTAGCTTTTATAACTGATGAATTTGGGTTCCGTACAGTGTTGGTGCGCTTTAATGTGGGTAAGAAAGTATTAGAGAAGTTACCTATGCCAGGAATTGGAGAGGTGGATCTTCAACGTCTTGTAGCCATGGAGGATTCTATTGGTTTGTTAACTCGGGAGAAAGAAGATGAATGCTATATTAGTGTTTGGGTAATGGATGAAGAAGATGGTTGGAGTAAGAAATGCAAGGTAGGACCGTTATTCGGGTTTGACAGAATTGTGGGCTGTTTGAGGAATGGTGACATTGTAGCTGAGAATGAAAATGGACTGCTGTTCTTCGATCCAGCGACTAGTTCAGTTAAAGCAAAACCGAGTGTTGATAACGCTAAGAAGGGTTCATATGAGATTTCCAACTATTCGGAGAGCCTACTTCTGATCGAAGGGATGCTACCAGTTAAGAAGCAAGCTAGAGATAAATTGGCACGCCAAAATCTCATAAGGTGCAGTGATTGCTTTGTGTTGATTGTCAACTCCAACTTTAGATGTTGTCATTGCTTCAGAAATTTTCTTATGTTATGTGCATGTATGTGAACTAACTCTATTGATACAGGCACTTGGTAACATTGACCCTGATGTGAACTAACTCTATTGATTAGTTTAGTTAATTCTGTGCAATTGGTTGATATGCTTGTATGTCACTGCTGTTTCTAGCTTCTTTCTATGTCATTAGTCCATCTCTGTTAACTAGTTGAGATGCACCCAAGCTTGACCGAATACCACCTTTATTAAGAAAACATTGGTCCAAAGAGATCTATAGATCTTGTGGAAGATTCTTGGTTTTAGCTTTTAAGCTGGACTTTGAATCAATAATGTCAAATGTGAAATACTAAAAGAAGAATAAATTGAACCTGGAAGCTAACAGTAGGTTTTGTTGTCACCGAAAATTAGGTGATAGCATATCGATCTCCAGCAACAGTAGAGCTATGATACCTTTTCCATTTTTAGCTAGGGATACTTAGAAAATCTCTAATCTTTGATACCTGATCTGTGTTTGCTTAGTCTTCTTGTTTTTGGAAGTGTTCACTTGATTTTGTTCTTTGACAGAGTGAGTAGTAAGACAAGACAATTGTTTTTCCAATTATTCAATAGCAAGATACTTGCAGTTATTCATTCGGAGACATCAAGACTATCTGGAATAGCTAATCCCCTTGAATGCCCCCTTTTTCCCTCCCTCTTTACTGATGACACTATTAGAAGTTTCATTGTAATTATACAACTTTTGGTTTCCTCCTTGGTTAATTTCTCTAGTAATATTTAACTCATAAAAAGATATTATGAGAAACTTACAATTTTTTTTATAATTATTATGCAGGGATTGCCTTAACTTTGTAGAGACAAACCTCTCGCTACCTGTTTACCCCCTTTTTTGCGAACTTCAGAGATAGATGAAATACTCTTTGGCATCTTTTCAGTTGGTAGGTAGCGTGTATGTAGTTTCTGCCATCTGATGTTAATACTAGAAGGTTCTAATTCTGATTATCTGACTTATCAGATTATTCAACCAATCTCTATTGTTCATTGCACTCATCAATTGGTACTTGATTAATCTATGGTGTATTCATGGTTGTGGTGTAATACTTTTGGAGTTTTCTTTCCCTTCATAACATCTCTCCTTATGTTCCCTTTTGAGTTTTTCACTCAATTTCTTAGGTAGTTCTTTTTGGTACCAAGTTTTAATGGCCCTCAATAATTGAAACTCAAGGCTAGTCTCTTTCAAAGGAATTCTCAGCCCTTGGCAGTTTTATTCCTCAAATCATCTTCCAAAAGTGGATATATGACCTGCATCTTTGTGCAAAAGGTTCAGTGTTCATGTCTATTGAACAGATTATGTTGAAATCATAGAAATACTTGTTAGAATCGGTGCTTTCATTAAGTATATATTGATTGTATAAGCCTTCATACACAATATTCATATAAACAAAATATGTAGGCAGTGTTAGCATTAAGGTTATTTTAAGGATGAGGAATCAAATGTAAACTATCTCAACCAAGCTCTATAAATTCGAAGATTTCACAGAAAAATATCACGTAGCTTGCACCTCAAAAAGCTTAGGGGTCGTTTGGTAGGAAGGATTAGAAAAAATAATACAAGCATTAGCTTTGTGCATTACTAATCCCTTGTTTGGCACATTTTTTTAACGTCTATATATCTAATACTTGTAGTAGTTATACATCCTATTTGGTATTATCTTATGCATAACTAATACATAGCAAACCATGATATTATCAGGGGTCATTTGGTTTGAATACGGCTTATACCGGGACAAGTTATGCTGGGATTAGTTATGCCGGGATTGTTTTTTATTCATTGTTTGGTATGTTGTATAAGTATGACAATTGCATACATTGTAAGAAGAATGTATAAGTTATATCGGTGCTAATTACTCCACCCTCTATAAAGTATAAGTTATCTCGGTGTTAATTTTAATCCTGGGATAACTTATACCTGATTTGCTAACCAAATGAAGTATTAAGGTAGTATTAAATTTTTATACCGCCACTATACCTTCTTATACCTCATACCAAACGACCCCTCAATGTAAGGATTTTAACAAGTTAGAGTTAACTTGAAGTTTCGCAACAGTTAGAGGATAGTTGCCACAACGAGATTAGAGTTAATTCTTAGGTTTACAAAGAGTTTTGTAAATGTTGTTTTGGCTCAGTGATTTAGTGAAATGTTGGGGAAAATCCTACTGAGTAGTACGTGGTTTTTCACCTTTTGAGTCAAGTGTTTTTCACGTAAAAATACTTTTGTTCTTTGCTTTCCGCATTTACTATTTCAACAACAGTAGGTTAAGGAACACTTAGAAGAACCAAATCCTTCTATAATCAGTGAATGCGAAAAATTAGACACCATACAAATCACCCCCTCTTGTGTGGTATTGAAGTATAAAACATCACTATCAGTCTATTTTAATAGTTGTAGTAAGTAGCTTGACTTATATTTTATGTTATGTACCAATCCCATTTATTAAAGACGGGTTGTAATTCTTTTACAACGTTAGTGCTATATGCAAATAGTTAAAACTCTTAGCCATGCACTTGTGTTGGACAATAAAGAAGTTTCTTACTATCTTGAACTATGAACTAGTAAAGGTTAAAAGATAAATTTCAAAACCTAAATAATAAAGACTAAAAAAAACTCTTAAAGTATAATATTATTAATCAATAATCAAGTACTACAATGATTGATTATTTTACCGTAATAATACGATTAGCGCAGCAAATCGAGTTTTATTGTGAGAGAGCTGAGAGCTATAGGGATTTATAAAATTTTGGCTGGGATCTTGACCAACTATGAAGCAGATTGACACGAGTTGACAAGCAAAAAAAAGAGCAAGATGTACAAGTACATATTACTACTATTATCATAAAATTTAGTAGAGTTAATTTTATCGATGGTCATTGAACTTTTGTGTTTGTTACCCAAAAGTCACTTTTCTTTTTTCTGATATGTAAAAATTATTTAACTTTGTGTTCATTACTCAAAAGTCACTTTTCTTTCTTTTTGTTACAAAAACATAATTTTACTTTGTTCTAGTTATCACAAAAGTCACCTTTGCCAGATTTTATAATATTTCTACTTGAAAAGTCTATTATGCCCTTGATATTATATAAATCTTCATATTTATGTAATTCCTTCTATATTATATATTATATATTATATATTATATATTATATATTTTACCTAGGTATTTTATTTATAACTAATATAACTTAATATTATTTTATTTATTATTTTTATAATATATTCGTATATTTAATTTTTTTCTTAACGTTAATTTTTAAGATATTGCGTTATCATGCTACGAAAGATAGGGCCGAGTCTGATACATCAACCGTCTACTCAATATCCTTGTACGAGTCCACAATGACTACACGAGATGGACCTTGGTTTGGTGAATTGAAGTTGGCCTTAGGTGTAATAGGACTCCCAGTTACTGTGCGCGATCGTATACTGAGGTGCTCCCCGCCGGTTGCTGGAACGACGCGAGCTGGGCCGGGTCTCAATTCAGAAAGATGAAGGGCGGAAAACGAATCGACATCTCAATGTGATACAACCCTTTCGATTTTAGTTGGGAAAGAACGGCGAAGTTCATCCAAACCGTCCAATGAAGAATAAGAGGAGAGCAAAATGCCAATGGCGCGCAAAGCGCTTAAATTTTTTAGTAACTTTACTATGAACAAATCTCACATCCACGTTCTTAACCACTTGTAACGACCCAACCAGTTGTTTTACCTTCTAGAACCTTGTAAGACTCCCCATATGTGCTTTTACTTTTTCTTTGACTTGCGAGGATGATTAGTTCGGGATTTGGAAGGTTTTGGGTTGAAATCGGAACACTTAGTTCCTTAGTATGGCTTTTAAAGACCAAGTTTGACTTCGGTCAACATTTTTAAGAAATGACCTCGGAATCGGGATTTGACGGCTCCAATAGGTTCGTATGATGATTTTGGATTTGGGCATATGTTCGGGTAGGGTTTGGGACAACCCGAGGGAATTTCGGCGCTTAATAGTGAAAGTCGATTAATTGAAGGTTTTAAAGTTGTTTAAATTTGGTTTGGAGTATGTTTTGGAGAAATCGAGATCCGTTTGGATTTCGAGTTTGAGAATAGTTTTGTACGGTAAAAATTAAAAATAAAATCAGTTAAGAAAAAAATGAATGTACGAATATATTATAAAAATAAAAAATAAAAAAATTAAATTATTTTAGTTATAAATAAAATACCTAGGTAAAAATATATTATATAATATAGAAGGAATTACATAAATATTAAGATTTATATAATATCAAGGGCGTAATGGACTTTTCAAGTAAAAATATTATAAAACCGGACAAAAGTGACTTTTGTGATAACTAGAGCAAAGTAAAATGACTTTTGTGTAACAATAAAAAGAATAGTGATTTTTGAGTAATGAACACAAACTTAAATGATTGTTATGTGACAAAAAAGAGAAAGTGACTTTTGAGTAACAAACCCAAACATACAATGATCCCGGATAAAATTAGCTCAATTTTGTGCCCATGAGTATGAACATTGAAACATCAAGCTAAGGAACTGACAACAATATCCGCATCTACACTACCCTCTCTGTAGTGAAAAAAATACTACACTAAAAGTCTAATAGTACTATCGGATGAAAGTATTAGTATTACTCAGTATGTAATGCAAATTTGTGGACGTAGTCATTCATCATCAAGAATGTCATGTGCTTACTCAATTCTGATATCATACGAGCCACAACCAGAAGGATTCAAGATCACCTTCATACTCTGACTAGCTTTAGGAATAGCTACATCTTCACCCTTATATATTATTATCACCAATGCCAGCAGTAGTAGTAGTAGCAGCGTCTAGTTTCTCGCTCTCTTTATTGCTTCCTCTCTGGTAAGTGATAGGAAAATTGTGCATTTGGATCATGGTGCACAATTACCTTATCAAGAAATAAGGTGTCTGAAGTGTAGGGTCCATACCCATTTGATAAGAAAAAAGAAAAAATTGAAGATAAAGATTACAGGCATGTGCCTATAAAATAAATGCTTGGTTCATAATCTTTCTTGGAGCCAAAGAATGAAATGAAAGGTGGAGAATATTTATCAAGGTTTTCTATTTTTTCTTTTGCAACTTGGAGCCCAAGTACTTTCTCGTATAAAAGGAGTTGTTCTTTCACTTCTTCAAACACACCAACAAAGAGAGAAAGAAAGAGTGAGGCATCATCGACAGAGTATAAGAAAATAGTCTGTGAGAAAAAATAAAGAGTGTGAGCGATATTGTAGTGAGGTGGGAATATCAAAAGAGGGCTATTTCTTTTGAGTATTGTAGTATTTTACTCGGGCCTACAAAGTGTAAAAATTCCTTACTATAGTGATATCAGTTGCTGCTCTCGGGGTCGTGGTTTTTCCCCTTATTCAGAAGGGTTTTCCACGTAAAAATCTTGGTGTCATTATCGCTCTTTTATTATTGTTGATTATCGTATCTCGGTGCTACGTTATTATCCCGCTTTTATTACCGTAAATATTATTTCTGTGGGGGGGTTTATTCTCGACAACTGGTATCAGAGCACAAGTTCAGCTCGTTCACAGAAATACAATTCTCTGTCGGTAGTACTATACTCGGTGGAAAAAAAAAGAATGTCTGGAGTAAAGTACGAGGTAGCAAAATTCAACGGAGCTAGCGGTTTCTCAACATGGCAACGAAGGATGAGAGATCTGCTCATTCAACAGGGATTACACAAGGTACCAGATGTTGATGCCAAAAAGCCTGATACCATGAAAGCTGAGGATTGGGTTGACTTGAATGAAAAGGCTGCTAGTGCAATCAGATTGCACTTATCAGATGATGTGGTAAATAACATCATTGATGAAGATACCGCATGTTGTATTTGGACAAGGTTGGAAAGCCTATACATGTCCAAAACGCTGACAAATAAATTGTACCTGAAGAAGCAGTTATACGCCATACACATGAGTGAAGGTACAAATTTTTTGTCACATTTAAATGTGTTTAACAGACTAATCACACAGCTTGCCAATCTTGGAGTGAAAATCGAGGAAGAAGATAAAGCCATCTTGCTATTGAACTCGTTGGCATCTTCATACGATAATCTGGCAACAACCATCCTGCACGGTAAGACTACCATTGAGTTGAAAGATGTCACATCGGCTCTTCTACTCAATGAGAAGATGAGTTAGAAGCTTGAAAAGCAAGGACATGCTCTCATCACAGAAGGCAGAGGCATGAGTTATCAAAAGAGTTCGAGCAACTATGGTAGATCCGGAGGTCGTGGGAAGTCCAAGAACCGATCCAAATCAAAAGCCAGAAATTGCTACAATTGCAATCAACCAGGTCACTTCAAAAGAGATTGCCCAAATCTAAGGAAGGGCAAAGGTGAAACCAGTGGCCAGAAGAATGACGACAACACAACCGCCGTGGTGCAAAATAATGATAATGTTGTTCTCTTCATAAATGACGAAGAGGAATACATGCATTTGGCAGGTCCAGGGTCGGAATGGGTGGTTGACACAGCGGCATCTTACCATGCCACACCGGTAAGAGATCTTTTTTACATATATGTAGCAGGTGATTTCAGCACTGTGAGAATGGGTAACACAAGTTACTCAAAGATTGCGGGGATTGGTGACATTTGTATCAAGACAAATGTCGGATGCACATTGGTTCTAAAAGACGTGCGACATGTACCTGATTTGCGGATGAACTTGATCTCGGGAATTGCTTTAGACCGAGATGGATACGAGAACTATTTTGCAAATCAAAAGTGGAGACTCACCAAAGGATCATTGGTGATTGCAAAGGGAGTTGCTCGTGGCACGTTGTACTGGACAAATGCAGAAATATGCCGAGGTGAATTGAATGCGGCACAAGATGAGATTTATGCAGATTTGTGGCATAAAAGAATGGTCATATGAGCGGGAAGGAATTGCATATTCTTTCAAGGAAATCACTTATATCTTTTGCCAAAGGTACAACGGTAAAACCTTCTGATTACTGTGTATTTGGTAAGCAACATAAAATCTCATTTCAGACATCGTCTGAAAGAAAATTGAATATGCTTGATTTAGTATATTCTGATGTTTGAGGTCCAATGGAAATTGAATAGATGGGCGGTAACAAATATTTTATTACTATTAATGATGATGCTTCACCTAAATTGTGGGTTTACATCTTGAAAACCAAAGATCAAGTGTTTCAAGTTTTCTAGAAGTTTCATGCTCTAGTGGAAAGGGAGACAGGTCGAAAGCTAAAGCGTTTCCAAAGTGACAATGGAGGTGAGCACACTTCAAGAGAATTTGAAGAGTACTGTTCAAGTCATGGGATCAGACATGAAAAGACAGTTCCTGGAACCCCACAACACAATGGCGTATCCGAGAGGATGAACCGCACCATTGTTGAGAAGGTGAGAAGCATGCTTAGAATGGCTAATCTGCCTAAGTCATTCTGGGGTGAAGCAGTTTAGACAGCCTGTTACCTGATCAATAGGAGTCCATTAGTTCCATTGGGGTTTGACATACCAGAGAGAGTTTGGACCAACAAGGAGGTGTCCTACTCACATCTAAAAGTGTTCGGTTGTAGAGCTTTTGCACATGTACCAAAGGAGCAGAGAACCAAGCTGGATGATAAATTCGTTCCTTGCATATTCATCGGATATGGAGATGAAGAGTTCGGGTACAGATTGTGGGATCCTATAAAGAAGAAGGTCATTAGAAGCAGAGATGTAATCTTCCGAGAAAGTGAAGTTGGAACTGCTGATAATATGTTGGAGAAGGCCAAGAATGGTATAATCCCTAACCTTGTTACCATTCCTTCTACTTCTAACAATCCCATAAGTGCAGAAAATAGGGCCGACGAGGTTGCCGTGCAGGGGGAGCAACCTGGTGAGGTTATTGAGCAGGGGGAGCAACTTGATAATGATGTCGAGCAAGTGGAGCACCCCACTCAGGGAGAAGAACAACCTCAACCTCTGAGGAGATCAGAAAGGCCAAGGGTAGAGTCATGCAGGTACCCTTCCACAGAGTATGTCCTCATCAGTGATGAGGGGGAGCTAGAAAGTCTTAAAGAGGTGCTGTCCCATCCAGAAAAGAATCAGTGGATGAAATCCATGCAAGAAGAGATGGAATCTCTACAGGAAAATGGCACGTACAAGCTGGTTGAACTTCCAAAGGGTAAAATACCACTCAAATGCAAGTGGGTCTTTAAACTCAAGAAAGATGGAAATGGCAAGCTGGTCAGATACAAAGCTCGATTGGTGGTAAAGGCTTCGAACAGAAGAAATGTATTGATTTTGATGAAATTTTCTCACCTGTTGTCAAAATGACTTCTATTCACACAATCTTGAGCTTAGCAGCTAGCCTAGATCTTGAAGTGGAGCAGTTAGATGTGAAAACTGCATTTCTTCATGGAGATTTGGAAGAGGAGATTTATATAGAGCAGCCAGAACGATTTGAAGTAGCTGGAAAGAAACATATGGTGTGACAATTGAATAAGAGTCCTTATGGGTTGAAGCAGGCACCAAGGCAGTGGTACATGAAGTTTGACTCATTCATGATAAGTCAAACATACATAAAGACCTATTCTGATCCAGATGTATACTTCAAAAGATTTTCTGATAGCAACTTTATTATATTATTGTTGTATGTGGATGACATGTTGATTGTAGGACAAGACAAGGAGCTGATTGCAAAGTTGAAGACATATTTGTCCAAGTCATTTGATATGAAGGACTTGGGTCCAACACAACAAATTCTGGGGATCAAGATAGTTCGAGAGCGAACAAGTAGAAAGTTGTGGCTATCTCAGGAGAAGTACATTGAACGTGTACTGGAACGCTGCAACATGAAAAGTGCTAATCTAGTCAGCACACCTCTTGCTGGTCATGTGAAGTTGAGCAAGAAGATGTGTCCTACAACAGTCGAGGAGAAAGGGAACATGGCTAGAGTTCCTTATTGTTCAGCAGTCGGAAGCTTGATGTATGCAATGGCATGTACTAGACCTAATATTGCTCATGCGATCGGTGTTGTTAGCAGGTTCCTTGAAAATCCCGGAAAAGAACATTGGGAAGCAGTTAAGTGGATACTGAGGTACCTGAGAGGTACTACTGGAGATTGCTTGTGTTTTGGAGGATCTGGTCCAATCTTGAAGGGCTATTCAGATGCTGATATGGCAGGTGATATTGATAATCGTAAATCTACTACTGGATACCTGTTCACATTTTCAGGGGGAGCTATATCATGGAAGTCGAAGTTGCAGAAGTGTGTCGCACTCTCTATAACTAAAGCAGAGTATATTGCCGCTACTGAAGCTGGCAAAGAGATGGTATGCCTAAAACGGTTTCTTCAAGAACTTGGATTGCACCAGAAGGAATATATAGTCTATTGTGACAGCCAAAGTGCAATAGACTTGAGCAAAAACACCATGTATCATGCAAGAACAAAGCATACCGACGTGCGATATCACTGGATTCGAGAAAAGATAGAGGATGGATCTATGCAGGTCAAGAAGATCCATACAAGTGAGAATCCTTCAGATATGCTGACCAAGGTGGTACCAAGAGACAAGTTCGAGCTATGCAAAGAACTTTTCGGTATGCATTCAAACTAGAAACCCGATATTATCTCCTTTCGGTGAATGGGTCTGGAAGGGGAGATTTGTAGGGTCCATACCCATTTGATAAGAAAAAAGAAAAAATTGAAGATAAAGATTATAGGCATGTGCCTATAAAATAAATGCTTGATTGCTAACCTTTCTTGGAGCCAAAGAATGGAATGAAAGTTGCAGAATATTTACCAAGGTTTTCTATTTTTTCTTTTGCAACTTGGAGCCCAAGTACTTTCTCCTATAAAAGGAGTTGTTCTTTCACTTCTTCAAACACACCAACAAAGAGAGAAAGAAAGAGTGAGGCATCACAGACAGAGTATAAGAAAATAGTCTGTGAGAAAAAATAGAGAGTGTGAGCGATATCGTAGTGAGGTGGGAATATCAAAAGAGAGTTATTTCTTTTGAGTATTGTAGTGGTCTTTGTAGTATTTTACTCCGGCCTACAAAGTGTAAAAATTTCTTACTATAGTGATATCAGTTGCTGCTCTCGGGGTCGTGGTATTTTTCCTTATTCAGAAGGGTTTTCCACGTAAAAATCTTGGTGTCATTATCGCTATTCTATTATTGTTAATTATCGTATCTCGGTGCTACGTTATTATTCCGCTTTTATTACCGTGAATATTATTTCTGTGGAGGGTTTATTCCCAACAAAAGTTAACAGCATATTCCTTCCATTCTCCTCCTCCAATAGTATCCATCCTCCTCGCTACTATATATGCACTTATTTCATTGCTTCCCACTGGATCAAATAAAGCTAGAGGTATTTCTCCTCCTACAGTAGGAAGAGAAACATCTTTGACATTTTTTTCTACTTGTTTCTTTGGCCAGCGCTTTGTAATTCTGGACTCGGCAAATAATGCGCCAGTTTCCTGGGAATCTGTAACTGACCAATAATATAATGTCATCTTCACTTAATTGCTTTTCAAGTAACAGTTCCCGTTTTCACCTCTATAAACCCACGAATGGATTACCTCTGCCATTAATAGAAGAAAGCATCAATCGGAATTTAGAATTATACATAAATAGCTCTTAATTACAATTTCATTAATATAATATGGTATTTCATCACTTTCTTGATCACTTTAAAGAATTGTAATTAACTACTAGTTTTACGTACTAGATTGGTTCTGGTTTAAAGAACAGAGGAATTATTCAAAACTGATGAAAATTGAAAAGGAGTAATTAACATACTTGAGTCTTTGATCTGGAAAGAAGCAGAGAGAGGTGAATGTCTTGAAAGATTACATTATTTTTAGCGCTCTAGTTCGAGGTGTACCCTCACTTATCAAATCTCATTTTCTGTTTTATTCCATTGTACACAAGATTCAATAGAATTCTCTCTTTTTTTTATCTGCAATATTGTTTTCTTTTTTTATTGTTTCATAACACGTTATCAGCACGAGACTCTAAATAATTGAGTAGAAGCTTTGAGATTGAGCATAATAATTGTCAATTGTTCAATGAACTTTCTTCACGATTAAATTCTGGATTTAAGGTAAGTATTTTACTTTATTTTTCTATTTTAAATTCGTGAAATTCTATAATTTGATCTTAAATACAAGCAAAGACAATAAACTTTGATTATAACTCTTATAGAGTTTGCAAGAAATTATAATCACCTGAAGTGGTAAAATTTCTATGCATTGCCATGATGAATTCATGTATGATTATGGGCAAATAAGTAGAAACACGTCCCATTGAATTTGCTTCATTCTCATTTCCCTTAAGAGAATGTGATATCAATATTTGTTTAGTCTGAAAGAAGACAAAATTATTACCGTGAATGTATCAATGGATGTGGACGTGGCAATAGACGAAATTATAATTGTCATCAGTGTGATAATGAGAATAATAAGGACTCTCAAAATAATCTTTCACTCTTTGAAAGTAATATTTGTCATCGATTTGACATGAGATTTTGTAAAGCACATATAGATGATTATAGTTCATTCATGATGTGAATGTGACAACATCTGATTTATGAATACATATTTATTCTTGGAAGAATATGAACGTGCTAGTGGTAGTGAATATACCACACTCACCTCCAAGATGAGGCTTGAGATGAAATAAGAAAATACTTTCATTGTTATTGCACGAATGATTATTGATAACACACCTATCGTGCTTATGCCTAAAATATTATGGCAATGTTATTATTACAGGGCAAAAGTAATGGAAATAATATATCTTTCTTCTAATGATTTTGACCATTATCATAATGGTATAACTTTCTCTTTGAGAAAGAGATATTCACCATATGGATGTTGATGAATATATATTAGTACCAAATTAATTGAGAGCTCTAGAAGAGCCAATTATTACTATTTTGGATGAATACAATTGATTATCATGTCAATTTATTGTGTTGTAGTAAGTCTCAAAGAAACTTATGAGTTTCTAATATATTCGCGATAACGGTTGGTTATATTGAGACTATAAATAAAGGAAGGATTTTATATTTTCTATTACTACAACTTGTAGCGGGGTAATATGTATATGAAAAAGTTACCCGTTTTATTCTCCAGTTTGTACTACACAAATAAAAGAATACCACAATAAAGTGGATGTTTATTGATATAAAAACTCATATCATAAAAAACTTAGAGTTTATTGATAATTACACACGTCATGATGTAAACCTGAATTTTATCAATATTAATAATTTATTCGGTTGGCATAATTGATTTAGCCATATCAATTTAAGTATGATGTGCGAAAATAAAAGAGAATTCACATGGGTAAATATTAAAGAACTAGAAATTTCTTTACGAATTCTCTAATGTTGCTGAATACATACGGAGACACTTAAAGTTGGCACGATCTTTTATTTAGACACCTGAACTCAAGGGTGTTCCTATTGAACACTTATACTACCCGAAAGTTATTCCAATTGAACATTTTTTTGACAATCATCCAAACTTACAAAGTTCGTGCAATGCACTCGCTGCTGACGTGGTGATGACAAATAAAAAAGCGACATATATTATTTTGAGTAAAAAAAAAAGGAAAAACTATGTTAAATCTATTTAATTAAAAAAAATCAGTGGTTTGGTGTTTTTCACTATCTTCATGTATGTTCTTGTTCCAACCAAGATTTTAATCTAAACTTTTAAGAGAAACTCTTCAAAATTTGTTATAACTTCAGCTAAAGATTCCTCACGACGACCCAAACACAACCCCAATATTAATTTTCCAAACTTTCATCAAATCAAATAACCCATTAAACCTTTCAAGCTTTTTAAAGACCCATTAATGGCGGCTTACAAATTTTGTAAGCAAAATCAAATCGAAAGGTGACGGGTGATGTATGGTTTTGATATGGAGTTAAGTGCAGCTCATCATCACTAGAAACGTTACTACAATGGAAATCCAACAACGTGTTCTCAAGTTCAAATTTCACATCTTATTTGCTTCCATTTTTTCTATTTTCATCATTATTCTCATTTATCTTGCACCTCGTTTTATCGATTTTATTAAGTACTTTTGGCCGCTTTTACTCTCCACTACTCTTTTCCTCGTCGCCGTCGTCTTCTTTGGCTGGATTTCTCCGCCGATAGCTGAAGCTGAGAAACTGGGTGAAGATATATTGGATTTCGTAGCGGGTCAACCCGATGAATTACAACCTCAGCTACATGAATTACATGAACATGGAGAAGAAGAAGGAGGTGAAAGTAGTACTAGTAAAATAGAGTGAAGGGAATTTAATTACTGGATATTTCTGCAATTTTATTATTTAGACACTTTTTTGGATCTGTTTTTTTCTTCTTCTTATCCTCGATTTCCATAACTCCATTTTCTAATCAGTTTGTAGCTAATGAAATTAGTGCAAAATCAGTGCAAAATCTAAATTCCAGACCTGTTTTGTTTTTGAGGGAGAAGAAGAAGGAAATAAAAAAGAAAAATAAATAAAAATACTATTTTTTTGGGGGTCTTCACGCGCCTATTTCGGGTGAAACTCACTTTATGTGCCAACTCGGCAAAAAGAGTTCAATTGGAATAACTTTCGAGTAGTATAAGTGCTCAATATGAACACCCTTGAGTTCATGTGTATAAATGAAAGATCGTACCAACTTTAAGTGTCTCAGTATGTATTCAGCCATTAATAGGCCAACTAAAATTGGGATTGGATCCCATGAATGCTGGAAATATCAAAGGTGAATATGAGCCCATTCACCTGCCATGTTATACCACATAAGATGCATCCATGAGATGGTTACATGTGCGATTATTATTAACCCGCAACATGGTATTTGCGAGGTAACTTGCTCAATAATTTAATTTAGAGCATAATTTCCAGATTTGTTTATTCAAGATATTTCATCTTGATAAGTTGGTTTCGTTTAGAAATGATTTAATGAGTGCCTTCACTTAATAGCTAAGCTATTGCTTATGAGAACATTGTTATCTACATCATTTGATATACATTATATATGAAAGTATATTACATTCTCCTCTTACAAGTTGTTCAGGTCAGGATCATTATTATTGATGTGCGATGTATATTTTGATTAACACCATAACGCACAAAGATGCGTTCCCAAAATTGAGGAAGAAAGTTAGTTTTTCTAACATGAGGGGGAGACATGATAAACAGTTGAGAAAAAGTTATGTGGAAAGAATTATCATTTGTACATTTAGATCCTCGAATAAAATAATATGAACTTGAAGTTCATAAAAAGATAATTCATTTGCAATATATTGCAAAGCATGCCAGACGTATTTGTTGACCCAAAGAAAGTAACTATATTCTCATTACAAATACTCCTATTATGTCCTAGAAGGACAAAGTCTATGGTACGCTTAAAGCGTATAGACAAATCGGTTCAAATAAACTTCTTGATAAAGAAGATGAGCAAATGATCAAAATGATCATAATAAAGGAGGCAAGTGATCTAGAAGATCACATGACATAACACTTCATAAAATCTCAGGAGAGGTTCAGGTACCTGAAAATATGAATGAAGAGATCTCTATGTTATGTCTTTTATGAAAAAAAATATTGGAAGCGATATAAAATGTTCGTCGACGACATCTATCACATCGCTAAGTACAGATGAGGATCTTAAGTTTGTCGAATACAGACACAAAAATATTGGCCAAATAGAAGAGACGCAATTCGAATAGAATTGGTTTCATATGAAAGACAAGTATTTGGACCTGTAGTTCAAACACTTGAAAATATAAAGTCAAGGATATGTGCAATCAGTTTTCGATATCTTATTTGTCTAGCATGACATGAAAGCTTGATATGCATCTAATTAAAGTCTATTATATGACTTATATGACAATCCTTGAAGGATTTAAATCGCTTAAAGCATATAAATTTTTTGGTCATGAAGTACCACATTATAAGTGCTATTTGTGCACATTTGTATCTTGCTATATCTATAAGCAAGATAATGTGATAGCGAGGATTTTCAAGGTGCAACATATTCATTGAAGTTATTATGGACGATTTATTCATCAAATCTCTGCCGACGTCAACCTTCAAAAAGTTAGTGCACAAGATTAAGATGCGAAGACTCAAGGATGTGAATTGATGCTCTCGTCATGGGGAGTGAATATGCGTTGTACTCTTTTTTCCTTACAATGTTTTGTCCCATTGGGTTTTCCTTGCAAGGTTTTTAACGAGACAACCAAAAGGCGCATTTCTAAACATGTGTACTCTTTTTTCTTTTCTAGATTTTTTTTTCCATTGGCTTTTATTTTAGTTAAGGTTTTAACGAGACACATTATCTGCTGAATAAACATTCAAGGGGGAGTGTTATAAATAGAATTCTATTTATGGTGAATGTCTATATTCTAGAGAGATTCTAGGGTTTGTTACTTGGTGGCTAAGTCACTTTTCCCCGAAAAATAGAGGAATTTTATTCCATTATAATCCATCCCAAGATTCAATAAGAAATCCCTCTCTCTTTCTCTGCAATATTGTTCTACTTCTTTTATTGTTTCATAACATTTTCTTTATTTTCCAATTTCATTCATGTCTTGCATTTTACCTTTATGAAAATAACCCCCCGAGATAAACATGTTCAATTATTTGTGAAAGTTACCAAATTTGATTGAAAGCACAATTATAGTCCTCCACAAAACCCTCCCGATTCCTCTTGTTGCACATGCAACGTGTCCTCCCTATGCACTGAGTTATACAATTGCACAAGCTAGTATTCCCTCCGTCTTAATTTATATTTCATATTTAGGCTAACACATGATTTTGGGGAAAAAATAAAGATCTTTTTAAATTTGTAGACTAAATTAACTCTTAAAAATTTGCATGACGATAGATCATTCAATTAAGAATAAAATGTGACTTATAAATTATTTTTAAGTATAAAAAGGTAATTCTATGGGATATACTGAAAATGAAAATGTACTACATAAATTGGGACAAGGAAAGTAATATTTATCATTTACGTTAGACTAAAAATGCTTTTAATATCACAAAAATTCCATGAAGATAAATCGAACACCTTGTAGTTTTTTCCGGAAAAGAAAAAAAACTCATTTGATGATCATAAAAAGAAATGCTATAAATATAACATAAATTCTGTGAAGATACTCGAAAACCATATTAATTTTTTCCACTAAAAAAAGAAAAGAAAAGAAGGTCAGTTGATGATCATAAAAAAAAAATCCAAAACTATTAAAAGTTCAAAAGTTAGTTACACAGGAGGCACTTCAGAGATAATGCGCTCGGCTAGCTATCTTGCTTATAAATAGTGGTGGTAAGTTGTAAATCTCCCTCTCCATTTCTCTCTCTCTCTCTCAATTTAGTAGAAGCAAGAATCAAGAAGTTCAAAATGTCTAATCAACAACGGGATAAAAAAGCTCAAACGCAAAAAGTTAATAGAGAAAGAGATGCAACAATGGTGCCCACGGTAACACAGGCAATCCATCAGAACTTGTCTGATGATTATCGAGAAGATCATAACATTACTGAGAAGTCAACAACTGTTGGTTCTCTCCAAATCAATGACTACGAACTAAGTACGTCACTCCATTTCGATTATTGTTAATTTTCCATGGTGTTTACATGAATAATGGCGTATAGTAAGAAAGTAGTTCACATGGTGTTTGTTAATTGTTTATAATTCCACAGGTGGACTCTTCAAGAATGTATCTGAAATGAAAGAAACTGATGCTTTAGTGGACGCATCAAGAATGTATCTGCACGAAACAGTATTGAATGAAGTCAAGAATGAGGAAACAATCATCACCAATGAAGAAAGCATTGATGACCATACTCTGCAACTCACCAATTCTGGGTATATACTGAGTAGTAGTATTTATTATTCTTGTTTGATAATTACCCGACTGTGATTCTTGGAGTATTATATTTTAAATTGATTTCCTGTTGTGTATGTGCAGAGGCCAAACTGGTGGTGTGATTACATCTACCAAAAAAGAAGAGTTTTTTTTCAAGAGACTAACAAAATATGATGTTAGCCGTGGCAATGGCGGTGGCTTAAAACTCCCAGTGGACCAAGTCAAAAACAAAATCCTTCTTCATATTTCTGCACCCGCTGACGGTGGTGAAGGAGAACCACTAACTTTAGTTGATCATGAGAAGGAAAAATGGAACATGTTATTTGTGCTTAAAAGCCAAAAATACTATCTCAGAGGAAGTTGGTATAACTATGTGGAGAAATACAAATTGAAAAATTCAGACACCATCATTATTGAGAAGATAACAATTAGCAAAGAGCAAGTAAAAGAAGAAGTGGATTTTGCTGCAGCGAATAAGATTGGGGATCACGATTGGGACACAATCTTTGCAAAGGACGTGGTAGAATGTAATGCTGATCAGCAAATTGATGTTAAATCTGAAGTGGACGTGGTAGAATGTAATGCTGATCAGCAAATTGATGTTAAAGCTGAAGTGGACGTTATAGAATGTAATGCTGATCAGCAAATTGATGTTAAATCTGAAGGGGACGTTGTAGAATGTAATGCTGATCAGCAAATTGATGTTAAAGCTGAAGCGCACGTTGAAGTTGAGTATGAAATCAAAATTGAGAGAGGCCCTGGAAATACTGCAGCAGAGCAAGAAGATGACACTAGTGAGGACTAAACTACATCTCCTACATGCAGTAGTGATAGTCGTAATAGACAGTAGCTAGCTAGAAATAATCCATTCATCCTTTAGTGTTGGAGTTTGTTAGATAAACAGAATAGTGGTATGAAAATAGATTTCAGCACACCTTATTGTTTCATACTCATAGACAGAACCTTATTGTGATTACATGTATCTCTTATTGCTCATCAAGTTTGTTGGTTGTCAATGGATGTCTCTCTCTTATTGTAAAAGTAGATTAGTATATCGTCTTTATCCCATTTGTGTTTACGACTGAAGATCTAAACAACTTGTTTGGATAGTTGTTACTCAAACTACAACATGCTAAGCTATCAACAAAACTTTGAAATAATAGATATAGAGTAGGTATTATCTATCCATCTCCAAAGAGAAGGAGGGAGGGCAGGATTTGCATTATCTACATACTACAATTGCAGTTGGTTTGAACTACTATAAATAAGCATAGCTGCAGACATATCAATAGAATCTTAATTCATGAAAAAAAATGGAACAATTTTTGCATTGGATGGGCAAACTATACATAACCGATCAGATTGCTAACACAGATGAGATGAGCAGAGCAGCCATGAATATCTGCAGAGTACTGTGAGAGTATGAAACCTTTTAAGACTCAAAATGTATGGATCTCCTAACTGATAAAGTCCTAACATTTTGGTGTATTACAACATTGAATGTATTACTGCTGCTGTGGAATGAAAAAATGGTGCCACCGGCCAACCAGAAAGGATCATCAGCTCCATCTTCTGACTCACAACTACACCTTTACCTTTATCCTTGCTGGTATTACCATCGCCAGCTGCATATTTTAGTGCTAGGTCTCTGGTATGTAATTTCATATTGGTAGGAGTTGACTATATATAGTACTAGCTGAAGATTTTGCTGTTTGATTCAGCTAATAATGACTGTTAGTACCGTCCGGAGGAGGAAAATAATGCGCCACTGTTCTTGATTTTATAGAGTTCTAAAATGAATATGGTTCTCACTGTAATTATTTTTCGGAACCCCATGCTAATTAGTATTAATATCTTACTAAAAATATTATAATTAGTGTGTAAGGAGTTGCGCAAAAATTAAAGAAAAATAATCCAAGATCAAACCAATGAATGGTGAGCCTATTCAATAGATATTTATTTTCATTCCAAGACATAATTATATTGAAAATTTGCTATCAACTGAATTTTAAAAGTAACGTTCGAACAACTTCAATTATGTAGCTTCTTATATTATATCACGTATTTAACTTGATAGTAATTGCTTTTTTTAATATGCGAACCACACATAATATAAATGTCGGTTATGATTATAAATGTTTCATGTAAAAATTCTGCCTTCTCTTTACAAAAATTTTGGCTTCACCTTTTTATGGCCGTACACATATCAAGAATATAATTGTATTAAGAAATATACAACTATGTGCCAGATGTTATTACCTAGAAGTTGGCACCAATCCTATACAAGATTTATCTGATCTACCCTTGCTAACTGCACCTACAAGCTGGATGCATCACAATTCAAGCTTAAATATTCGGGGTTAAAATGGTAAATTCCAATCCTCGGTCACAAATTACTGCAATTACTGTCCTAATTGGTCTAATCCCTCATTATTCAATCTAAACACATACTTTATTTCTCTTTCCAAGCTCAACTCGAGATTATACAGGCAATCCTAATTGGAAGTCACCCAATTAAAATCAATGAAGCACAAGATTGAATATGTAATTAAAAATCCAATCACAATTAAGCAAAGAAAATACAATTACATTAACTAATTAAGCTAAAGAGGTTCATCACAATCCTTGTCGTGGCCCTAGCTATGGAGTGTGTTAAGCACTGCAAGAGATTAATTAGCCTCTCTAAGCTATTCCATTCAACACTCAATATCACAAACACTCTGTTAGTAATCTGTGTTCGAAATCAGAATATCTGGAAAGTAAAGAAACGTTTGTTCAACAAAATAAATATTAAATTATCTCGAGCTCACAAGTTGCTTGTTTGTCCTTAAAGAATTTAATCTTCTGACTGTTGCCCAAAGTTATGGACTGCTTCCTTCCAGGATAGAACGGAAAAACTATTACGTAATACTAGCAATTGAAATTACAGAATTTCAGCGAACTCAACAAACGGAGCAAATCACAATTGACACATTATTTATTTGAAAATAATGCAACAATGTAGAAAAGAGGGGAGAAATTTTCAGATTTTCCATATCTGAAAAATGAAGCTAAGCCTCTAAATTTATAGACAATAAAATGGTGAGATAAAGAGGGGGGATTTGCATCGATACCTGCTTTTTGGGTCACGTTTTAACTTATACCCGCATTGCAAAACAAATTGCAAGTGTACATACTTTTCGCATAAACTTCAGGCATACGAGCCTGAAGTAGCAAAGGCAATCACACAAACTTCAATATTCTAGTAGACGGGCCTGAAGTTGTTTGTAATTGCTGAACTTAAGCATTCTACTAGCTGAAGTTTTGTTCTCTATGTGTTGTACTTAAGCATGTTTTAGCTGAAGTTTTGTCCTGGATTCAATAGGTTTGTCGTAAAGTTTTTCCAAAACTTCAGCAGAAGATGCTGAAGTTATTTAGTTAATTTGTAAAAACTTTAGCACTAAATAAGCTGAAGTTTTGCACAGGTAGTAGGAAGAAGAAGGCGCCTGAAGTTATAAAAATTAGGGTATAGGTTAAATAATTGTAAAAATATGGGTATAGTTTAAATGGAGGAGACCAAATAAGGTGCCCCATTAAATTTTTACGATAAAAATGTGTAATTCAAAAGGTACCTCTTCCATTTCTCATTCACGAAATCTAACACACTCTACCCAATCTTGTAAAGTTTGAATGGCCAAACACTTATGAGAAGACTTGTGGAAAGCAAAAACCGTATTGAAAGAGTACTTATCTATATCATATCATACTATATTATAAGCATGAATATTTTTAGGTAAAATTAATTTACTAAAATGCCCTTTAAAAGTTGAATGATCAAACTACCCTCTAAGTAATATTAAAATTACCACCCATTAGATGATATTTTGTACACTAATAGATGACTCTTTATATGATTTATTCTAGCTAATTAAATCTTTATTATTCACCACATTAATAAGAGATGCCCTTTATGTTATTTGACTCTATGTTTAGTATTAGCAAAAACAAAAAATTACTCTCATTTTTTCACTTTTCTATGATAAGATAATTATTATAATCGAATGCTAAAAAAGAACGCCTAAGAAAGAACAGTAATCACCTATCTTTTTATTAGCACCCACCTAATTTATTTTAAATTATATCAATAATGTATAATAAATAATATTTTGTCCCAAAAAGTAAATTTACATTCCAATAAATACTACGTATTGCATAAAACTATATACATTATATATAACGAATCAACAATTGGGAAAATATTTGTGTTAATTTTATTCAATGTCCTGGAATTCTTTTCATCTTCCAATAATGATTGTAATTATACAATTTATGTGAGCTTTTAGAATGTCTTTTCAGTGTCTAATATAGTAATCACTTTCATTTTTCGTTGATGGACAGAGGTAGGTTGCAACTCGATGTATCATGTATGTATGTCTCTTGTTATACAATTTTGCTTTTTTATTGTGCCTGTGAAAATCTCTACCATTCTTCTAATCTTTCTTTTTTGTTTAATACTACCAAAGGACAAAAACACTTTATAAATTTTATTTTCATTATTTCATATATATTAATTATAGAAAAATATATCACTTATCTATACCTTACATTTCGTCATCTTTGATTTGTTTCTTTTTCCATCTCAAAGAAGTTTAATATTCTTATGCATATATGACATGCATTTAATTAGAGATTTAAAAAAAATGAAGGAGAAAAAAAAGAACTAGATTATCTAATGAATTCTATTTTTTTATTAAATTGTCTTTTTGAAGTTTTCAAGTGTAAATGGGTTCGTTTCTATTTTTTGAAAACTGAGTTACATGGGAAATAAAGTGGCAATTACTTTAATTAAATTTTACATTATTTTATTTGTTTAGCCTTAAAATACTGATATGAAAATTTTCGACTTTCTTATATTTTGTAAGGTTACTTGGCCTGATACTTGGTGCTCTTGATGCATGTTTCTCCAAGTTTTTTTTGTTTTGTTTTATTAAATTATGTGTCCTTTAGTAGGTTTGCCTTGAAAGTGATAATATCCCGAAAAGATTTCATGGGTTTTGCTTTTTTTTTTTGATTACGTGATACTTGATGCCCTGATTTTTCTCAATAAGTTTTAATTTATTTGTTAATTTTCTGTTATTTTGTTTGTTTCACCTTAATTTTTGCTTCTTATCAGAAAAGGGTTTTACAAAATTTGGTTATTTTTTGTGATTATGGAGTATGTTTTGTTTTTGTATCTACATTGTACTTCAATTTTCCTGAAATTCTAATAAAGTGTAAATTCGGATGCCAATGGAACTAGAAATATGTAGAATTTCTGTGTATAATTTTATGTTCTACTAGGTTAGCTAAATGACATTAATAACCAACAACAATAATAACAACTCATCGTAATTTTATAAGCGGGATCTGGGAAGGTAGAATTTACGCAGACCTTACCCCTACCTTCAAGAAGGAAGAAAGGTTGTTTCCGGTAGACCCTTGGTTCAGTAAAAAAAAAAGGGAAACACAAGCACACTAAACAAAAAACCGAAGCAAAAATACACAACTAACAGCAGGAACCATTTTAAAAACTTGAAATACCTCATTTAATTTTTATTTCAAACTCAAACATATCTCTTAACAATATTTGTAATTTTAAAAAGTTTGTACTCACTATTATTGGATACACGCGCAACGCGCGTACTCAAAAACTAGTTATTATAAAAGTGGGAACCTCAAAAGTTAAAAGTTGAATTACTAAAATACCCTTCTAAATAACTCCTATAAATCTTATTATTAAATAATATTTATTAAGAAGAAAAAAGTTAGTTCATCATTCAAAGTGTCTTTTCTAAAAGGTTGTGTCCTTTTAATATGCAACTGAATGTCATTTTTGAAATCTATCAAAACGTTCCCTTGGCAGCACCAAATTTCCTTTAGTAAAAACGTTCCATTAGCAACAGTAAATTCTGAAAACTTAGAGAATGTCGAAACCATATTGATCATTTTGCCACCGTCTGAAAAATTATTCTTGTGGCATTTATTGGTTTACTGGATAACTAAAGGTTGTCATTGATTATTCACGTAAGATACACACAGTTTTAACAACGCCATCTTTGCATACTACATTAATCAGTGTCAACTTTTGACCGTGTTTCTCAATACTCTTGTTGACAAATTTTGCAACCAATTTCTATGCTCACTCAACTTGAACCTGTTGTCAATGTAAGTTTAATGTTTTATCCTATTCTCTTGTTCATTTCTCTTTAGTATATGTTATATTTTTCTTTTGTTGAAAAAAATTCAAGTTATTGAATATTTTGAGTCCAGTTTTTATTATGTTTGAAGGGCTGAGTGGTACATAATTTTTTTTTTAATGAAATGTATGTATGTTATAAACACGTGTAAGTGAAAACATGCAATAATACTCAGATCGAAGAGATGAGACTGGGAATTGAGAAGAACAAAACGGAGAGAAAAGAGAGAGAACCGACTTTCATTCTATTCTCTGAAAATAAACTGAAAAGTCACAAAATATTATTACAATTTATATATTTATACAATGAGCCTAACCCGGATCCATTATCCAATCTAAAGTCTAAATTATACATTAAATAAGAAAAGGCCCAAGTTAAACTTTGTGTTTGGGCCCAGATGCTAAGTAATCCCCTATCTCAACACCCCCTTCAACTTGAAGGGGTAAACACCTTCAACTTGCTCAAGTACTGCTGGTGAAGGGGACCAGGCAAAGGTTTTGTGAGAATATCAGCAGGCTGTTTGGCAGTAGAAATGTGGGAGAGAGAAATCAATCCTTCCAAAAGCTTTGTCTGAATGAAATGGCAGTCCACCTCTATGTACTTGGTGCGCTCATGGAAAACTGAATTCTTTGCGATGTGGATGGCTGCCTGGCTGTCACAAAACACAGAAACTGAAAGAGAAGCAGGCACACAAATATCAGTAAGTAAACGAGTCAACCATGTTAATTCAGCAACCACTTTGCTCAATGCACGATACTCTGCCTCAGCAGAAGACAGAGAAATAATTGGTTGTTTCTTAGAATTCCACCCAAGAAAATGCAGAAACCAGTGACGGATATTCTAGTATCTACACATGCAGCCCAGTCACTGTCAGAATAAGCACTCAAAGAAAAATCAGCAACTGAGGAATAGAATAAGCCAAGGTTAACAGTCCCTTTGAGGTATCGTAAGACATGAAGAATAGCTGACATGTGAGGCACACGAGGAGACTGGTTAAACTGACTGAGATGTTGTACGGAAAAACACAAATCTGGTGTTGTGTGAGTAAGAAAAAGTAGTTTGCCAATTAGACTCTTGCAATCAGCTGGATTAGGAAGCAAGTCACCAGATTCTGCTGTCAATTTAAGATTCAAGTCCAATGGACAAACAACAGAACTAACATCTGAGCAATCAAAATCTTTGAGTAAATCATAGATAAACTTTCTTTGATTCTACAGTACACCACCAGGAAAGTAGATAATCTCAATACCCAAAAAATAGTGCAAAAGACCAAGGTCTTTAATTTTAAATTCAGCATCCAAAAATAGTTTAAGATCAACAATTTCATGTAAGTCATCCCCAGTAAGAATTATATCATCCACACTGACAACCAAGATCACCAAATTACCAGGCATACCTTTGACAAATATGGAGTAATCATTAATAGAGTGAGTATACCCTCTTGTGCATAGATCTTGGGAGAGCTTGGCATACCATTGTCTAGAAGCTTGTCGTAGCACATAAAGAGATTTCTGTAGTTTGCAAGCTAAAGGAGCAGAAGTGGAAGCGGATGTACTAGAAACTGAAAGACCAAGGGGAAGTTTCATGTAGACTTCTTCATCAAGATCACCATGAAGAAACGCATTGTTGACATCTAATTGGAACAAAGACCATTGTTTCTTGACAACAACAACTATTAAACGTTTGGCAGTTGACATTTTAACCACATGAGAGAAAGTCTCATTGAAATCTATCCCTTCCACCTGAGTATCCCCCTAACAACCAATCTAGCCTTGTATCTTTCAACAGTTCCATCAGCCCTATACTTCACCTTATAGACCCACTTACACCCAATTGGTTTCTTCCCGTTGGGTAACTCAACAATGTTCCAAGTGTGATTGGCCTCTAAGGCCTCAAACTCCTTCCTCATTGCTTCTTGCCAAGCAGGAATATGTGCAGCCTGAGAGTAAGAAGTTGGCTCTACTTCTGCATGTGGAAGGAATTCAGTTGTACCAGATAAAGAAGGAGGAAGATTACAAACATAATCTTTCAAATGAGAAGGTAGAGAATGATTCCTAGTAGATTTTCAAACCACTGGATTAGTAGGTAAAGCTTGAGAAGAGGAAGGTAATACTGAAGGAACAAGATCAAGGACTGGTTGTTGATGTTCAGGAACAGGAAATAAAGGAGATGGAGGAAGAGATAATGAGTCATATGGGGCAGAATTTAGAGTAGGATAAGCGGCAAGTATAACAGGTGAGGATGAAGTAATAGGTGAAGAATGATCAGTAGGTGAGGAGGATACAATGGGGAAATGAGTACTAGTAGGTGAAGGAGAATCAGTAGTGAAGGCAGGTGTATTGTCATCATAGCACCCTTGAGGAGGAATAAAAGGAGAAGATGAGAGAGAATTGGAGAAAGGGAAATGTCTTCATGGAATACCACTTCTCTAGGAAAAAAACATTGTTTAGTCTACAAGTTATAGAGTTTGTATCCTTTCTTGGCAAAAGGGTATCCAAGAAACACACATGGTGTGGCTCTAGGATTAAATTTATCTCTTTGAGGTATGAGAACAATAGCATAGCATAAGCACCCAAAAGTCCTAAGATGAGAATAATTTGGAGGAAAACCATACAAAAGTTCAAAGGGTGATTTGTTATTTAGGATCTTGGAAGGTAATCTGTTAATGATGTAGGTGGCTGTGAGTAAGCAATCCCCCCAGAATTTAATAGGAACATTGGATTGAAACATCAATGCCCTAGAGGCTTCAAGTAAAGTTCTATGCTTTCTCTCTACCACCTCATTTTGTTGAGTAGTGTGGGGGAAGCTAGTTTGGTGAATTATCCCATGATCAGAAAAAAATGAAATAGCAGAATTATTGCCTCCTAGTTCAAGGGCATTTTCACTTCTGACTTCTTGAACCATAACATTGAACTGGGTTTGAATCATTGCAATAAATGCCTTTAGTAAAGGGAAAGCATTGCTTTTGGAACCCATTAGATAAGTCCAAGTGGACCTTGAGTTGTCATAAAAAATGGTAAGAAAATATTTAGAATTAGAGTGAGTGGGTGTGTGGTAGGGTCCCCATGTATCTATATGAATCAATTGGAAAGGTTTGGTACTATGTATAGTACTATCAGGAAAGGGAAGCCTGGTTTGTTTAGATAAAGGAAAAATATGACAAGGAAATGATTGTTTATCAGAAAGAACATCAGACAACACAGAAATAGATTTCATCCTCACAAAAGGTACATGTGCAAGCCTATTATGCCAAAGCACATCTGATTCATTCATAGCAGCTTTATTACAAAGTGAATCATGTACATGTGAGGTATGTAAAACAAATGAAACATTTACAGATGAATGATCAGAAACAGTATTACACAAAGATGAAAAACTGCAATTTGTGCTATTTGAAAGTTGCACTTCAGGAGGAGGAAGAGAGTGATGAAGTGTATCATATTGCACCAGCTTATAAAGCCCATTGTCCAATTTATCAAGTTCTAGAGGCATCTTCAGAGAAGGGCCCTGTAACACACATGAGTAAGGACCAATTGGACAATGCAATGCAACTGCTGTGTAAGCTTTGATACAGAAATCAGATTATGATGGAAAGAAGGGATGAAAAGTACATTGTGAAGAGTGATAGAGGGTGTTAAGGCAAAAGAACCAATTGAAGTCACTTTTTCCTTATACCCATTAGGAAGTGAAACAATTAAAGGTATAGTAAGTGGAGTAATATCAATAGAAGATGTTTACTAGCAGTCATGTGGTCGGTGGCACCAGAATCCACAATCCACACAGAACCAGAAGAGTGTGAAAACATGCAAGAAACAGAAGAACCAACTACATTAGTATGCAACAATGTACCAGCAAAATTGGCAGAAGCTGCAAGGTTGGATTGAGGACTAGATTGACCAGAATTAGACACATGGGTTTGTTGCAGCAGGGTTATTAGCTGTGAGTACTGCTCCTTTGTGAGACCAGGCACCAAAGAACCCTGCTCAGATTGAACTCCACCCATAGGAACAATAGTCTCATCCACACAGGCTGGCTACCATCCTCTTTCCTTTAGTGAACTTGAATTTTTGAGGAAAACCATGGGGTTTGTAACATTTGTCAATAAGGTACCCAGGTTTCTTGCAATATTTGCAAAAGAGATTACCCCTTGTCTGATCAAAATTAACTCTCTGATGTATGACCTTTGAGTAGAAATTGGTTGAGTTTGAGATTTGTTGGGGAAATTAACTTTGAAAGATGATGACTCTGGACTAAACTGAGATGTGGGACTAACTTGTCTCTGCCTTTCATCTTGGAGGAGAATATTGTATACAATATCAAGAGGTGGTAATGAATTTCTCATTAAGAGATTACTTCTTACACTCACATACACTTTATTTAATCCCATAAGAAATTAGTGTACTTTGTCTTCTTCCTCTTCCTTTTGAGTTCCAGATTTGGCAGACACAAGAATTTGAATGTTTCTTATGCATTATTTCTAATGCATCCCATAGCTTTTTAAGCTTGTTAAAATAGGAAGCTATATCTAAGGAACCTTGAGAACTAAATGCGATTTCTTTTTTAAGTTCAAAAACCTTAGTACCATTGACAACACCATATCTACTTTCTAACTGTCTCCATATACTTTCAGCAGTCTCAAAATACTGCACAGATTCAACAATAGTTGGGGTTAATGAGCTGGTTATCCATGCTATTACCATATTATTACACTTGTTCCATTGTTGTAGTTGTGGAGAATTATCAGGTGGTTTAGGACAGGTTCCGTCAATAAATGTAATTTTATTCTTTGCAGACAAAGAAACCACCATACTCATTTTCCAACCTCCATAACCAGTACCAGAGAAAGGAACTGACACCAAGCACAACCCAGGAATATCAGACGAATGAAGATGTAGAGGACTAGAGGGGTCAGGGTAGTATGTAGAACCGGAAGAAATAGAATTATCAATTCCCGTCATATTCAGCACTCAATTCACAACAATTTTCAATAGGAGAATCTCATAATCAACACATGCAAAGGAAACAAAGTCCTAATATGATAAATACTACTTATGAGGAATAGATCGAAAAGTCACCCCCCTTCTTCAGCACTGGAAGAAGTTACAACCTTCATAAATCTCATTTACCCAAATCTGAAGAGAAAACCCTAGTTCGAGAATTCTGGAGGAAAATTCACCACCAAAACTTGAAATCAATGAATCTTCAGCAACGATTGAAGATCATTCACTCAAATTCACAATTATTCCATAGAATCCAGAGAAGAAACAAAAATCCAAAAGAATGAATTTTTGACGGAAAATTCGTCTCACTGTTGTGACCACAAAACTCAACCAAATATGGTGTAGGGTAGCATCAGACGAACAAGAATAACAAGATCTTTGATATCCGCAACTCTGATACCATGAAAACATGCAAGAATACTCAGATCGAAGAGATGAGATTGGGAATTGAGAAGAACAAAGAGAGAAAAGAGAGAGAACCGACTTTCATTCTATTCTCTGAAAATGAACTGAAAAGTCAGAAAATACTATTACAATTTACATATTTATACAATGGGCCTAACCCGAATCCATTACCCAACTAAAATCTAAACTATACATTAAATAAGAAAGGCCCAAGTTAGACTTTGTGTTTGGACCCAGATGCTAAGTAATCCCCTAACTCAACAGTAAGCAACTATTATTTTGTCATATGAGATCAAGTGAAGACAAAAATAAAGATCATAGATAAACTTCTTAAGTTCACAAGATTAAGTGCACGGAAAAAATCCCATAGATGAACTCCTTAGACATGAACTTAATTAAACAAAAGCCTGGAATGTGTTGAATTTCAATCATGCTCTCCAATAGATATTAAACACTACAAAATCAAACGAAGATTAGTTATCTAATAACTTTTAATTTACACAAGTCTTAATTATATGTTTCAGTTGTTCAACGTAAATTTAATATACAATGCCCTAAAATCATCCAATGTCGTAGTATGGCAAAACTGACTCATAAGTAGCAGATCTCACATCACTGTTTAAAAATTGCCTTGGTTCTAAAATGTTACATTCATTGAACGTTAAGACAATCCTACAAAGTCATGTATCCTTCCTAAACCCAACTTCAAAATGAAACTTCCCAAGTCATACTTTACGGATATAAGGATTATAGAGAAAATCAAAATGATTAAAAGGGAAGGGCATCGATCATGAATTGAGAGATAAAAGCCAACGTATGAAATTATTATGCTATAAAATACGGATAACGAAACAGTGTATGAATATTTCAGTCTTGATTTCAATAGGTGAACTCCCTTAAATATGCTTCTAACTTGATATAGGGATTCATCAAAGTTCTTTCATAAAGTATCATTTGTTAAAAAAAATATGTTAGCATTGATATTGAAAAATAAATAATATAACAATTGCTATAAAAAATAATTAATTCTTCCTAGGTATACATCTTAAAATTGACGATGATCTATGAGCCATCCTAAGGAAGACATATGTTGATTAAATTTCTATAAAGCTTTTATAAAATACTATTTTCATTCGAGAACAACTTCTTGATATGTATGTGGGGTAAAAAGAATGAGACTACAATTTCTTAAAAATAAAGCAGTAACTTTAAGACGTGAAATATTTGCAACGGTACATAACACACGTTGCTCATATTCACATTTAAATCCGGTTGCAGAAATATCTAAAAATACGAAATTAGTGAGTTGAATTTGTGATATTACAAGAAGTGTAATCGTTTGAGCTTTACTCTGTTGTGTTGAATTTTGTCGTCAAAACAATATTAACAACATATATACAACAACACGTAGTGGTAAACTAAAATAAATTTAACTAAGGGAGAGAAGGTGGTACTAAATCAGTTGATTATGCACAACCACAAACTATAACGATGATTGAAATAAAAAATAATATTACTAAAGAAATGAAAATTTGTATTTATCATATTTAAACATTATTTGTTTTTCTTCCTAAATTCAGACGATATTTAATTATTTTAACCTCGATAAAGAAGTTATCATTTGACGATTCACTTTAATTATTCATAGAAACTTCTATGTCATTCTTTCTTGTATAATTGCTTATACAAAGGTCTATTTTAATAATATAAATTCTATTTAAAATAACAGAATTCTATTTTGTATAATTGGTTATACAAAATTCTGTTTTAATAATATAAATTCTATTTAAGAAAATGACATGCTACATGTAACTTAATATACACGTGCGTGCACGTGCCAAAAAAATAGTTTATTTAAAAAGAATGTTATTTTTAAAATTACTTGTAGAAAGAATAAAAGATATCAGTACGTCTTATTAAAAAAAAAGAAAATCAAAAATTGGTTTTACACTGTTTTTTCCGAGCTGATGCCGAAATGGATGCTGCGTCCCAAATTCTGGGCACAAAAGACAAATTGGCGGAAGAGAATGTACTATTTGTCTTCAATCGAGACAAGGATTACAGATATTACATTAATTTAGGTTATCTCTTCTAATATCATAGGTTATTTTCACAAAAGAAAAGATATTAGTACTCCATTATGGCATTATCCATCTAAGATAAATTTTAAAACTAATCCTCAACAAATAATTTAAATTGAGCGTATATTAATGTCGTAACAAACACATAAGTGGAATGTCTTTATATAATCCAAAAATGCTTTTTTGACCTTAAACCCTCAAAACCCCTTTTACCGATTCCCCTCTTCTTTGTCAATTTCACTAAACTTCATTGTCTTCAACCTCCGGCGAGTTCCCATCAAAGAGATGGCGCCTGCTAAAGGCAAAGGAAATGTGAAGAAGAAAGGGAAAGGGACCTCCAAAACTACAAAGAGCAGAGCTCCAGAATCAACTTCCGACTTCTATTTCCCAAGAGAAATCATCTCTAATATCCTTTCTCGTCTCTCTGTTAAAACCCTTTTACGATTCAGGTGCGTTTGCAAGCAATGGCGAAACCTCATTTCGAAACCCAACTTTATCGCCGCCCATTTCAGCCACTCCTCTGCTCTGCAGCGCAGCGGTTCAGCCATTCTTATAGGAACCCGCCATTACGAGTCCTCTCATCATGTACTATCACTGTATACTCCCCCGCCTGAGCCTGAATCATCACCATCAATTGTGGAGCTGGACAGCCCTTTTCCTTGCTTCTTTCCCCATATGTACATTGTGGGTCCTTGCAATGGCATTGTGTGCCTTTTTCAGCCACCTTGGGGTGACTTGATTACCCTTTGGAACCCAGCTATGAGGCAGTCTAGGATGGTGAAGCTTTCTGAAAGTGAACCTCTTGTAGGAGTGCACTGTTGGGCATCCATTGGATTGGCTTTTGATCCCCAAGAAAATGATTTTTTGGTCTTGAGAATCTTTACTGCCGTGCCAACATCTACAGCCCCGAACCATGTGGAAATGTGGTCAAGCAAGAGTTTTGGATGGCAGAAACTGAAAAGTGAGGTGGTTTTTCATATTCCTGGGCATACTAGCAACGTGAACGTTAAAGGGGTGCCTTATTGGTTTGCTACTGTTACTGATGAATTTGGGTGGCGGCCGGTGTTGGTGCGTTTTGATGTGCGTAAGAAAGTATTTGAGAAGTTACCAATGCTAGGAACCGGAGAAAGGAATAAGAAGCATCAACAACTTGTGGTCTTGGACGATTCTTTGGGTAAATTAACCTTTGATGAAAGAGACGAATCCTATTTTGATGTTTGGGTAATGGATGATGAAGATGGTTGGACTAAAAAATACAAAGTTGGACCGTTACTCGGGTTAGAGAGAACTATGGGCTGTTTGAGGAATGGTGACATTGTAGCTAAGAACAAAGAAGAAGTGGTGTTCTTGTTTGATCCCGCGACTTGTTCAGTTAAGGCAAACTTGAGCATTGATAGTTCTAAGAATGGCGCATATATGATTTTCGACTATTCAGAGAGCCTAATGCTGATCGGAGGGATGGTGCCAGTTAAGAAGCAAAATGCTCGAGATAAATTGGCACGCAAAAAACTCACAAGGTTTGGAGATCAAGTTATCATTATACTATAGTTTTATGTTACTATATTCTTGCTTTGTACTGATTGTCAACTCCCACTTTTAGATGTTGTCATTTCTTCAGAGGTTTTCTTATCTTATGTGCACATGCATGTATGTGGTGTATAGACACTTGGTGAACTAAGCACATTTACTTTGAGGTGTTGATATACTATGTGAACTAACTCTATTGTTTGCTTTAGTTAATTCTGTGCAATTGGTTGAGATGCTTGTGCGTTGCTGCTATTTATAGCTTCTTTCCATAGCATAGGTCCAAAAGGTCCCACCACTTGTACTTGTGGGTTGTAATAGTCGAGATGCGCATAAGTTTGGACGAATGCACTAGTTAAGAAAACATTGGTCCAAATTGTTCTATTTATCTTGCGGAAGAGTCTTGATGTCTAATAAATGGATAAACATATATCGAGAAGTGCATTCCCTGGTCTTGGCGCCTTTTTCTTTTGAGCTGGATCTATAATGACAAACTGAAGTACTAAAGAAGAATAAATGGAACCTTGAATTCAACAGTAGAAAAGTAGTGATAGCTCTTTTACATTTTTAGCAAAGGAAACGTAGAAAATCTCTAATCTTTGATACCTGAGCTGTGTTTGCTTATCTTGTTTTTGGAAGTGTTCAGCAGTTTTGGTTACTTTACGGAGTGAGTAGAAAGAGGTTTATTTAATGGCAAGATACTTGCAGATATCCATATGAAGACACCATGAATATTTGGAAGAGCTACTCTCCTTGAATTCTCCCTTTCTTCCCTCCCTCTTTTCTAATGGAAGTATTAGAGTTTTTGTTGCCTTTGCACAAGTGTTCGTTTCCTCCTCGGTTAATGTGTCTAGCAATTTTTTATCAATGAATTGAGTTGTCATGATTTTGGCATCTGAAGACATATTATATACTGTATAGTGTGGGGCATGTGTGAGCAGTGGAGAAGCTAGGAATTTCCCCAAGGGTATTCAAATTTAAAAGAAGTGAAAAATTTCCGACAAAGGGTGTTCAATATGCGTTATATACTTCTAAAACGTAATATTTTACCTATGTACACAGTGCAATTTTTCGACGAAGGGCAGTCAGTTGACCACCCTTATCACCACGTGGCTTCGCCACTGTGTGTGAGGTGAATAACTAATGGCAGGGACTGTAAGAAAGGTGCTTCCGCTATGAAAATTCAGAAGAGAGATACAGAGTGTTTGATGGAGTTGAATGACTGGATGCTACTCGTAAAGAAACATGCTTTCTTGTAGGACTTCTAGTGAACATTTGTCCTTTGGATATTCTTGGAGTACTTCTTATATTCCAGTTACAGTTGATGCTATTGGTAAAGAAACTTGCTTTCTTGTAGGATTTCTGGTGAACATTTTTGTTCTTTGGATGTTCTTAGTGTACTTCTAATTTTCCAGTGTAGTATTTATGCTGTTAGTGTACTTTGGATTTCTACCTTTTGCATACATCTTGTATGTTGGATTTTCTTACTACATCAATAAAATTTTAACTCTGTAAAAAGATATTCTGAGAAACTCAGGAACATTTTCTTTGATGATGTAGGGCTTGCATTGACTTCATGCTGTGACAACCCTCAGCATCTGAACTTGGCTATCCAGCTTGCACGGAAGACACCCTGTTTGCCCCTTTTTTGCTAACTTCAGAGATCGCATGAAAAACCTTTTGACGTCTTTTTAGTTGGGAGATAGCATGTATCCAGTTTCCGGTCTGTTTACAACCCTGTGATGTTTGTATTAGAAGGGTCTAATTCTGATAATCTAACTAGTTGATCCGATTGTTAACCAATTTCTGTCTCTAATTGCACTTATCAACTGTGACTTAAATTATCTATGGTGTATTCATGTTTGTGGTGTAATACTTTTTGAGCTTTTCTTTCCCTCCATAATATCTTTCTTTGTGTCCCCTTTAACTAGTTCTTTTTGGATCGTAGTTATTTGCATATATGTGAACTGGTCTTACTATGATCAAAGATATTTGCTTGTTTTTATCATGTCGGGTAATGTTAGGTCGCGCTTATCATAGTTTGTCACTAAGAACTAAGAAGAATGGGGAACATGAAATGTCTGATAAGAATGTAAAGATTGACTAAGCATATTTATGTACGTGCAGTTAGTCTGAGAGTCACAGTTAGTTAGCTTAATGGTAGTTTTTAGTTAGTTGTTAATGAGCTGTTGCCAGCTGTCAGGTTAGTTATACCTCTTCAAAGACGTGTATATAATGTACTTACTATAGTGAATGAAATCACTTTGCATTTTCCACATTCTCTCTCAAATTTCTAGAATGTTCTTCTCAGTCGTGAGCTGGTAGCATCAGCTCGAGCTTCCTCTCCAATGGAGTTTACTCCTCACAACCTCTGAATTTGACATGGTATTAAAGCTCAGCTCTGTTTTCCGCTTCAGTTCTAACTCAATCTTCAATCGATTTCACAAATTAAAGCGATGTCACCGACTCAATTAAATCTAGGGTTTCCCAAAATCTGGAAATCAATCTTCTCCTTTTGCGTCATTTTGATTCGTTGTTTTTTTTAGAGTGTAATCTCATATCTCTCTTTCGATACTTCAAATCATGGTCGGAGAAGAGGATATCGCTGACCAAGTTTCTAACAGGCCAAATTTGGCGAGAGAGGTCATGGATTCGACTACTCCTCTATACATGCATCCATCAAAAAATGTTGGATCGACCTTAGTACCAATACCTTTTGATGGAGTAGGATATAAATCTCGGAGAAGAGGAGTTATGCGAGCCCTCTCAGTGAAGAACAAAATAGGTTCTATCAATGGTAAATATAGAAAACCTAATGTCGATTCTGTGAATTACGGACAGTGGAAAAGGTGTGATGATATGGTCACCTCATAGATTTTGAATTCACTTTCGAAGGACATATCGAACAACTTACAGTATGTGAATGATGCGAAGGAACTTTGGCAGGAATTGGCGGATAGGTATGACCAGACCAACAGAGCTAAGATGTATCAACTTCAAAAGGATATAAATGACTTGACTCGGGGCTCATTAGATATTACTGGCTATTACACAAAGATGAAGAAACTTTGGGAGGAATTACATAGTTGAATGCGAATACTCAGTGCAATTGCCAATGCACATGTGGAGCAAAGGCAAGTATGCACAAGGCAGAACAAGATAGGAGACTCATTCAATTTTTAACGGGCTTGAATGAGGTATATACTATAGTAAGAGGAAGTATTCTGATGATGAACCCCTGCCCACGATAACACAAGCCTTCTATTCTAATTCAGGAGGAAAAACAACGCGAAGTTAGGCCACACAGTCAGCTAAATTTGGAATCTGCATCATTGAACGTTCATGGACAGACAAATAGTAGTTTTAGAACAAATTACAATCAGGTGACAAATAATGCAGGAAATAATTCCTATAGATCAGGGAACAGAGGTCCACGTTTGTTGTGTGACTATTGCAAAAATTCAGGCCACACTAAAGAAAAGTGTTATAGGTTACATGGTTTGCCACAAAACTTCAAGTTCACAAGAAGCAAGAATACAACATCTGCTGCAAATGTTCATGGGGGATCTCAAGAAATTCTGCCAAGAGAGTTTGATGTACCTGATAATCAAGGACAGAATCAGAACCACAATGCGCCCAACTTGACCAAAGAACAGTACAATCAGTTGCTGAGCCTATTAGAAAAAATTCACATTGGAACTGTAGCTGAGACCTCAAACAATATCACAAGTGGAGCTGTAAACTTCGCAGATGTACTGGCTTACTGTACTTATGATGATATTATTGGTGATCTTTCATATAAATGTTCCCATTTACCTGCTAATTTTTAGATTTTAGATTCTGGTGCCTCAAACCACATGTCCTACAACAAGAATCTACTCACTAACACTAGAACCTTACCATACCCCTTTTTAGTTACTCTCCCAAATGGATACATGGTTAAAGTGACAGAGATAGGTGATGTAGTTCTTAGTCCAAAGCTAACCTTACACAAGGTGTTGTTTGTTCCCTGTTTCAAATTCAATCTCATTTCTATTCATTCATTAACATTACAATCCAAATCCATTGTTAATTTTTCTGCGTACACATGTGTATTGCAGGCCCCTTCAATGAAGAGGCCTCTAGAGATTGGTAGAGCAAGGAATGGTCTGTATTTCCTCTACTCAAAGTGCCAATCAG
This sequence comes from Nicotiana undulata, assembly GCA_005239495.1. Classification (NCBI taxonomy): domain Eukaryota; kingdom Viridiplantae; phylum Streptophyta; class Magnoliopsida; order Solanales; family Solanaceae; genus Nicotiana; species Nicotiana undulata. The sequence continues at coordinate 62,367 of ML279728.1, forward strand.
TTAGTTCAACTTCTTCACTCAGTTCTAGTAGTTCTAATTCATGTCATGATGCGAGTATTGTATCACCATCTTCATTTCCAATTGTACATAGCTGCCAGTCAAACAATAAAAGAGTATGTGATGGTGAGAATCTCAATAGTGATTCTGATTTTGTACAAGCTCTCAAATTACCTTCACCTCCTATTGTAAATAACTACCATTTAGATAATAAGAGAGTTTATTCTAATAATACTTCTTTGTCTGTCGCAAATCATGAAAATTGTGTTGATTACTTGTGGCATAACAGATTAGGCCATGTACCTTTTGTGAAACTGAAGGGGATCTGTTCTATACAAGCTAGTTTTGAACCTAAACTGCCTTTCCTTTGTTCAGCCTATCCCATGGCTAGACAGGGCAGACTTCCCTTTCCACAAAGAACCATATCTTCCACCGCAAGTATTTGATCTATTACATATAGACCTTTGGGGACCTTACCATCTTGCCACACATGATAGTTACAATTTTTTTTAAACTATAGTCGATGACTGTAGTAGATCCACTTGGACACAGTTATTGAGTTGCAAAAGCAATGCACTAGAAGCTATCAAAGCCTTTGTTTGCATGGTTGAAAACTAGTTCCAAGTGTCAATCAAGACCATTAGATCTGATAATGGGTTGGAATTCACCAGCAATGAAGCCCTAACCTTTTACCAAACCAAAGGGATTATTCACCAAAGAACCTGCCCCTATACACCACAACAAAATGGTGTAGTTGAAAGAAAACATAAATACCTTTTAGAGACAGCAGGAGCTCTATTGTACCGGTCTAATTACCTTTGAGGTATCGGGGAGAGTGCATCCTAGCTGCAACATATTTGATAAATAGACTCCCTTCTATAATACTAAATAACACGTGCCCATTTGAAATCCTCTACAAACAGAAACTCACATATTCCCATTTGAGGAGCTTTGTCTGTCTATTCTATCCTACCACTCTTAAAACCCACAAAGATAAATTTGAACCAAGAGCTAGCCCACACATATTTGTAGGATACCCTTTCGGATCAAAAGGTTATAAGGTACTTGATCTGCTTACTTAAAGGATACACATTTCTAGAGATGTACAGTTCTGTGAATACATTTTTCCATTTACTATTTCTCCTCATCATTCCACTTTCCTTTCTGTTTTACAATTGATAACTTCCAGTCCAAGTTGTGCACCTAATCAGCCCAACTTTGAAGATGACTGTGATTAAACTAATGCTTTGGATAGCTGTCAGCTGCATGATAAGAATCACACACACAACTCTGTCACTGATTCCCCTATATCTGTGCTCCATCACATAACATAACTCCTGCATCATTATGTGAGTCACCCACAACAGGTGATTTGAATACTGAAACCAATCATGTGCCTAATCCTCCCACTATGTTACCAGAACCTAGGAAATCTACCAAGACACATAATCCACCTTCTTACTTAAATGACTATGGTTGCCCCTTTCCAACATTAAAGAACAACTCTCAATACACGCATTCACTCAGTTTTTTTTTCCAAAAACCAACATGTCTCCCTCAATACCTTGAGGCAAAACAACCAGCAGGTTATGAGGAACATTTCACATGACAATGAACCATGTTCATATGAGGAAGCAACCATACATAGGAATTTGAGGCTTTGTATGCTAATCATACTTGGGATTTATTAACTGTGCCTGCAGGAAAGAAAGCTATATGATGCAAGTGGGTGTACAAGATCAAACACAAAGCAGGTGGAAGTATAGAGAGGTTCAGAGCAAGACTTTCGGCTAAGGGTTACACACAACATGCATGGATTGACTACACAGAAACCTTCTCCCCTATTGTCAAAATGACAATTGTTAGAACATTAATAAGTGTGCGTGTGTGATAACACAAAGGTTGGGAGATCCAATAACTTAAAGAAAATAAGTTGAAGAAACGCGGAAGCAGTAAAGAAATGCAATGGAATTGAGAAACTAAGAAAATTAAACAAGATATGTGGAAATTCAAGGAAAGATCCAAGAACCCCCAGATTATGTTAATATAGATTTTGACAAGATCCTAATGACAACAAGTTAGTTATGAAACCAATTGTATTGGTAAAAAATATAGCCTCATACGTGTACAAATTTTGGATGACTCAGCCAGCCAGGTGGACCAAGTAAAGTATCACACGCAGACACGAGATAAAAAGGTACGGTCAATACAAGGAATTAGCCGCGGAAAGATCATCAAAGAAGAAGAGACACGGTCACAACGAATCCGGACACAATAATGGGCCGATTCAAAGATCAGCAATCAATGTCCTGTACGTTATATAACTCCTAAAATAACAGTTACTATTCATCATTGTAACGCCTCATAAATGTAATAATTAAGCATTAAATAGGCTATCATGACAGAAATACAAACGTTGTACTATGAGAACATCCCTATAAAAAGGATGAAAATGTAACAAACAGGATCATCTGATTTTGGGGAAAAGAAGTTATTTTATTCTTTGCATATTGCCCTCAAAATTATTGCTACTTATTCTTTACTTTATCAATTCGATTATCAGTAACCCGATTTTATCCTAAATTAAGCTTTAATAAAAAGAATTCATTTTTTGGTTAAACACCAATTGCCTTCACTAGAGATAAGCTAATCAAGAACTAGATTCGGATCTTGACTTCTAGTTTGAATAACTTACGACAACAACTAGTAAAAGAAACTAGTCGCCTTCGAAGAATATCAAAAGAAACCAAAGATATCACAAGAAAGAAAATTATCTTACTACTTTAAGCTGTGAACTAGCTAGGGTTGCAAGATAAATCTCCAAGTAAAATTCACAAAGGTTCAAAAGAACTCACAATAATAATATTAATCTTCAATATTCTTCTCTACAATGAAAGACATGCACCCCTTTATATAGTAGTAAATAACGAGTTAGTCAAGACTTCAATAAATGAGAATTATATTCCTTAGAAGCATAGAAGACTACCCACACTAAGACCAATGTAGTCAATATACACATACACCAATGCAAGTCAACATAGATTAAAACAACTATTAAATATATATTCTAGAAACTATTTTTGGGCTTATTTGGGCTGCTGAAAATTCCTCCTTTTTGGGACATATTTGGGCCTCATTCCATCTCCTCTTGGACTTTAATTTGGGCCTCTAAATAGTTGTAAGACTCGGCCCAAAGATCCTCCTTATGCTGGAGCTCTTCTTCTATCATAAGACACTTTTTAATTGCCAATTGAAGCCCGTTAAGTTTGTCTTGAAATTTCTTTGTTTGAGACCTTGTCATGGGCCTTCTTGGAGATTCCAGAGCTTCATCCTTCTCCTTTAATGATTTTGAGCTGCCATGGATGCTATCATTCCCCTCTTCTTGAAGAGAATTCGTCCTCGAATTCGATCCTGCATCAAACAAGGAAAGATCAGAAACATTGAAGGTAGCACTAACTTGATATTCACTAGGAAGGTCAAGTTTATAAGCATTGTCTCCAATCTTTTCAATGACTTCAAATGGCCCATCTCCTCTTGGATTTAATTTGGTTCTTTGTTTTGTAGGAAATCTTTCCTTCCTAAAATGCACCCAAACTAAATCTCCAGACTTAAAAATAACAGATTTTCGCCCCTTGTTTCTTCGTAAGGCAGTTTGTTCATTCTTTAGTTCAATTGCAAGCCTTGTATGTTCATGAATCTTCTTCATCATTTCAGCCTTATTCCTACCATCAATATTAACAATGTCATTAGTAGGCAAAGGCAACAAATCATGGGGAGTGAGAGGATTAAATCCATAAACAACTTCAAATGGAGACTTACCAGTAGAAGAGTGGATAGTTCTGTTATAGGCAAACTCTACCATGGGCAAATGTTCTTCCCAAGAAGTTAATTTTCCTTTTAAGACATCTCTCAACATATTCCCTAAGGTCCTATTAACTACGTCAGTTTGTCCATCAGTTTGTGGGTGACGGGATATAGAAAATAGTAATTTAGTTCCCAACTTTGCCCAAAGAACTCTCCAAATGTGACTTAAATATTTAGCATCCCTATCACTAGTGATAATTTTAAGTATGTCATGTAATTTAACCACTTCCTTCACAAATAAATCAGCCACATGTAATGCATCATTAGTCTTCAAGCATGGAATAAAACGAGCCATTCTTAAAAATCTATCTAGCACCACAAATATACTATCCTTACCATACTTAGTTCTAGGAAGTCCTAACACAAAATCCATAGAAATATCAATCCAAGGAGAAGTAGGGACAGGTAAAGGAGTATAAAGACCATGTGGTAACACTTTTGATTTGACTTGTTTACATTCAAGACATTGAAATCACACTTTTTCAACATCCTTTCGCATGCCTGGCCAAAAAAAAAAATATTCAGCAAGTATATCCAAAGTTCTGGGCACTCCAAAGTGTCCCTTGAGTCCACCACAATGTGCTTCCTTAACAAACAATTCACGCAAAGAGCAATTAGGAATACACAATTTATTTTCCTTAAAAAAGGAACCCATCTTGAAGATTGAATATCTCATAAGGACCCAACTTACATTCTGCAAAAGCCTTGCCAAAATCAGAATCATTAGAATAAAGTCCCTTGATTAGATCAAAATCCATCAATTTAAAAGTAAGAGAAGAAACCAAGACATATCTTCTTGAAAGTGCATCAACAACCACATTCTCTTTTCCTTGCTTGTAAGAAATCACATATGGGAATGTTTCAATGAACTCAACCCATTTTGCGTGGCGACGATTAAGCTTACCTTGGTTCTTCAAATATCTCAAGGATTCATGATCAGTCTTTACCACAAACTCTCTTGGCCACAAATAATGTTGCCATGTAGCTAAAGCCCTTACCAAAGCATATAGCTCTTTGTCATAAGTTGAGTAGTTCAATGTAGATCCACTCAGCTTTTCACTAAAGTATGCAATGGGCTTCGAGTCTTGCATCAAAACAACACCTATTCCTTTTCCAGAGGCATCACATTCAACCTCAAAAGACTTAGAAAAATTAGGTAATTGCAAAAGAGGAGCCGAACACAATTTTTCTTTCAACAAGTTAAAAGCATCATCTTGTTCTTTTCCCTATGAAAAAACCTTATCTTTCTTAATGACTTCAGTTAAAGGAGCAACAATTGTGCTAAAATCTCTAACGAATCTCCTATAAAAACTAGCAAGCTCATGAAAACTCCTAATTTCAGTTACACTGTTAGGTTTAGGCCATTCTTTAATTGCCTTGATTTTCTCTTCATCAACTTCAACTCCCTTAGAACTAACTACAAAACCCAATAATACCACACGATCCACACAAAAAATACACTTTTTAAGATTAGCAAATAAGTGTTGCTTTCTAAGAACTTCATAAACTTGTTTTAAGTGTTCCACATGCTCATCTATATTTTTAGAATAAATCAAGATATCATCAAAGTAAACCACCATAAATTTCCCATGAAAATCCTTAAAAACATGATTCATCAATCTCATGAAAGTGGTGGGTGCATTAGTCAAGCCAAAAGGCATAACTAACCACTCATAAAGACCATATTTGGTCTTAAAAGCAGTTTTCCATTCATCTCCAGGATTCATTCGAATTTGATGGTAACCACTTTTTAGATCAATTTCTGAAAAGATTTTGGCTCCATGCAACTGATCCAACATGTCAACAACACGATGGATAAGATGATGATACTTTACCGTTATCTTGTTGATTTCTCTACAATCCACGCACATCCTCTAAGTTCCATCCTTTTTGGGTACCAGTAGGACGGGAACAGAGCAAAGGCTCATGCTCTCTCTCACAAAACTTTTCTCAAGTAACTCCTCACCTTGCCTTTGAAGCTCTTTTGTCTCTTCTGGATTACTTCTATAAGAAGGCTTATTTGGAATTTTTGCTCCAGGCACAAAGTCAATTTTGTGCTCAATGCCACGCAAAGGTGGTAGACTTTTAGGGATATCCTCAGGGAAGATATCATCAAAATCCTGCAAAAGAGAAGAAACACTACTTGGAAAAGAAGAAGTTAGTAACTCAGAATTGATCAAAACTTCTTTGTATGTAAGTAGTATAATGGGCAGCCCCTCTTTTCTTGCATTCAAACACTCTTTGTCTCTTATGTACAAAATCTCCTTTTTCTTTTCCTTTGCCTCTTTCCGCTCACCAAAACTTTCCTTTTTATCACTAAAACCCTCTTTTACCACTTTTCTCAAGTTGCTGCCCTCTCTATCTCTCTCTTGGCCATCTTTTTTTTCTAGCTCTTGGCCTTCTTTCTTTTCTTTTCCCTCAAGCTTATTTTTTTTTCTTTCCTTTGTTTTCCCATTACTTGCCCCAATCTCTTTTGATCCTCAAATACTTGAGAAGGACTTAAAGGTGCAAGAGTATACTTCTTGCCATTAAACTCAAGAGAATATCTATTCTTTCATCCATCATGAAAAACATTCCTATCATATTTCCACGGACGACCTAACAAGATGTGACAAGCTTGCATAGGGACCACATCACAAAGAACATCATCCACATACCTACCAACATTGAAGGAAATCATGCATTGTTTGTTGACTTTCAGTTCACCACTATCATTCAATCATTGAAGTTTATAGGGCTTAGGGTGTTTTATGCATGCAAGCTCTAACATGTTCACCAAGTGTGAACTCACCATATTAGCACAACTACCACTATCAATAATCATAGAACAAATTTTCTCTTTTATTTCACACCTCGTATGAAATATATTTTCCCTTTGTTCTTCACTATTGATTCCTAAATTAATAGTCATAATCCTTCTAACTACCCCAACCAAACCATCATTAAAAGGCAACTCTATATCATCTTCACTCACACCTTCCACTTTCTCACTTTTTTCTCCCTCATATTCTCCATCTATAGTCCTCCTAACTAACCCAACCAAACCATAATTAGGAAGTTCTACATCATCTTCACTTACTTCTCTCTCTTCTTCCTCACTTTTTTCACTCTCATATCCTCCATCTTCTCTCAAAAGAATATTTCTTCTATTTAGACATTCATGAATCATATGACCTCTTCCATGACGTTTGGGACATTGAATGGAACTAGAAGGTTTAGAGGATCTAGAATTGAAAGCTTTACCTCCCTCTTTCTCATCAACTTTACCTTTCACCTTGTCTTCTTGAGGTCTAGAAATCACTTCTTGTTTTGGCCATGGCTTCTTGGAATTGGTGTTTGTCACGACCCAAATTCCCCACCTTAGGGATCGTGATGGCGCCTAATACCACACTTTCTAGGTAAGCCAATGTTAGAATTCGATTAACTACTTTGCATTACTTATCCATTTAGACATAACAAAATAATCTAAAGCAAATTGAGTCTGTTGTCTCTTAATGAAAAATTCCAAATATACAAAAAAAATAATAATTTATTTAATTAACCCGAGCCACGAAACTAATCATGTAAATAAATCTAGAACTACCCCAGAGTCTGGTGTCATAATTCACGAACTGCTAAAGACTACTACAAATACAGGGCTGAACGAAATAGTATAACTGTTCCAAATATGATAAAACAACGTGTGTAAAATATGAGAAGACTCGTGCGATCTGCGAACGCCGGCAGATATACCTCGTGTCTCCGAGTGAATAGGTGGATGCTCTACAATTCTCTACTGCTGGCTAGAACCTGGATCTGCACAAAAAAGTGCAGAGTGTAGTATCAGTACAATCGACCCCATGTACTGAGTAAGTGCCGAGCCTAACCTCGACGAAGTAGTGCCGAGCCTAACCTCGACGAAGTAGTGACGAGGCTAAGGCGGGGCAAGGTAACTTAACCTGTAACAATAATATATAAAGCAATAAGGAAATCTAAAACAAATAAATAAATACTACAACAACAATAAAAATAACTCAGTCGCTCTTTTTCAGGTCTCAGCTATAACCAATTCTCAATAATTTCCAAATTTCCAAGCTTTAACTTTAAATAAAGGTAGTGCCAAAAATATGAAGAATAGTAAAATAAAACATTAAGCTTTTCAAATATTTATTTTCCTTGAAAATCAGTAAAAATATAAATGTCCTCCTTTATCGCTCCTTGTTGCGGCGTGCAACCCGCTCCCACCTGTCCACCCTTATTGCTCCTCCCTAAATATATCACCTGTATTACTCCTATTGCGGTGCGCAACCTAATCCCACCTGTCCACCCTTATCACTCCTTGTTGCAGTGTGCAACCCGCTCCCACCAGACATATCACATCAATTTATTCATAAATTTCACAATTCTCTACCGTTTCTGTCTGGACTGTGCTGTGCGAAGCCTTTCCTGAATCAACTTTACCTTTTCCAAGGCATTCATTACCAGGTCAGTACCATATAACTTAGCCTCGCCTAGATCAAACCACCCGATGGGAGAACGACATCAATGACCATTTAAAGCCTCAATAGGGCCATCTCAATGCTGGACTGATAGCTGTTGTTGTAAGAAAACTTGGCCAAGGGCAAAAACTGATCCCACTACCCTCCAAAGTCAATCACGCATGCTATGAACATGTCCTGCAATATCTGAATTGTCCGTTCGGATTGCCTGTCGGTCTGAGGGTGAAATGTTGTGCTGAACTCTACACGGGTGCCCAACTCACTCGGTACAGCTCTCCAAAAATGTGAGGTAAACTGAGGACCTCTATATGATATGATGGACACAAGCACACCGTGCAACCGAACTATCTCCCAAACGTAGATCTGGGCCAACCTCTCTGAAGTATAAGTAGTGGCTACTGGAATGAAGTGTGCCGACTTGTTCAACCTGTCTACAATAACCCAAACCGCATCGAACTTCCGCAAAGTCTGTGGCAACCCAACTACGAAGTCCATAGTGATGCGCTCCCATTTCCACTCAGGTATAGGCATCTGCTGGAGTAGGTCTCCTGGCCTCTGGTGCTCATACTTAACCTGTTGGCAATTTAGACATCTAGCCACATACTCCACTATGTCTTTCTTCATCCTCCGCCACCAGTAGTGCTGCCTCAGGTCACGATACATCTTCGTAGCAACAGGATGAATAAAATACCGTAAAGTGTGTGCCTCCTCTATATTTCTCTCCCTCATGCCATCAACATTAGGAATACATAGGCGACCCTGAAGTCGCAGAACACCATCCTTTCCAATAGAAACCTCCTTGGCACCACCTTGTAGTACCGTTACCCAGAGAGCTGCCAAGTGCGGATCATCAAACTGCCGAGCCTTAATCTGTCCCAATAATGAGGACCAAGCAACAACACATGCGAGAACTTGGCTGGTCTCTGAAATGTCCAGCCTAACAAGTCTGTTAGCCAGGGACTGAATGTCCAAGGCTAGTGGCCTCTCCTCCGCTGAAATGAATGCCAAGCTACCCATGCTATCTGCCTTCCTGCTTAAGGCATCTACAACCACATTCGCCTTGCCCAGATGATAAAGAATAGTCATGTCATAGTCCTTCAGCAACTCAATCCATCTACGTTGCCTCAAATTAAGATCCCTTTGCTTGAAAAAGTAATGCACACTGCAGTGGTCTGTATAAACCTCATAAGACATCCCATACAAGTAATGCCTCCAAATCTTAAGAAAATAAACATTCGCTGCCAACTCCAAATCGTGCACGGGGTAGTTCTTCTTATGAACCTTTATCTTACGTGAAGCATATGCAGTAACTCGTCCCTCCTGCATCAATACACATCCCAAGCCAACACGTGAAGCGTCACAATAAACCATATACATCCCCGAACCGGAAGGCAACACTAGAACTAATGTTGTGGTCAAAACCATCTTGAGATTCTGAAAGCTCGCCTCACACTCGTTAGACCATAGGAACGGGGCACCCTTCTGAGTCAATCTAGTCAGAGGGGCTGCAATGGATGAAAAATCCTCCACAAATCGGCGATAATAGCCTGCCAATCCCAAGAAACTCCTGATCTTGGTCGTTGAAGTAGGACGTGGCCAACTCTGAACCGCCTCAATCTTCTTAGGATCCACCTTGATACCCTCTCAGAATACCACATGTCCCAAGAATGCCACAGAATCTAACCAAAACTCACACTTGGAGGACTTAGCATATAGCTTCTGTTCCCGCAAGGTCCGGAGCACTACTCTCAAGTGCTGCTCGTGCTCCCCCAGGCTACGTGAGTAGATCAAGACGTCATCAATGAAGACAATAACAAAAGAATCAATATAAGGTCTGAACACCCTATTCATCAAATCCATAAACGTTGATGGGGCATTAGTCAAGACAAAGGACATCACAAGGAACTCATAATGACCATATCTAGTACGGAAGGCGATCTTCGGAACATCTGAGTCCCGAATCTTTAGCTGATGGTACCCCGATCTCAAGTCAATCTTAGAAAACACCCTAGCACCCTGCAACTGGTCAAACAAATCATCAATGCGCGGCAACATGTACTTGTTCTTGATGGTAACTTTGTTCAACTAGCAGTATTTAATTCACATACGCATAGTCCCATCTTTCTTCTTCACAAATAACATTGGATCACCCCAAGGTGATACACTCGGTCTGATAAACCCCTTAGCTAGCAACTCCTCAAGCTGTTCTTTCAATTCTTTTAATTCGTTCAGAGCCATATGGTATGGTGGAATAGATATAGGCTGGGTGTCTAGATCTAAGTCAATGCAAAAATCAATATCACGATCTGGTGGCATGCCTAGAAGGTATGAAGGAAACATATCGACAAACTCCCGAACCACAGGTACCGAATCAAACTTCGTAGACTCTGCAGTGCTTTCCCGCATATAGGCCAGATAAGACAAACAACCCTTCTCAACCATACGTCAAACCTTCAGAAAAGAAATAACTCGACTAGCTTCACTAACTGAGGAACCTCTCCACTCCAATCTCGGCAAATCGGGCATGGCTAAAGTAACATTTTTGGCATGGAAATCTAGGATGGCATGATAAAGAGATAACCAGTCCATGCCCAGGATGACCTCAAAGTTGGTCATATCAAGCAACAAGAGGTCTGCTCTGGTTTTGAACCCCCAGAATGTGACAACATAGGATCGATAGATCCGGTCCACCACCACAGAATCGCCCACATGAGTGGACACATAAACAGGAGTACCCCAAAGACTCAATAGGAATATCCTGAAAATGAGCAAACAAAGTGATACATATGAATAGGTAGACCCTGGATAAAATAATACCGAAGCCTCCCTACCGCAAACAGAGATAATACCTGTGATAACGGTATCTGAGGCCAATGCATCTGGCCTGGCCAGAAAAGCATAGAATCTGGCTAGCCTCCACGTGACTGAAAAGAAGCTGGGTGAGCTCCCCCTGCCTGGCCTCCACCTCTAGGACGATCCCTACCCACTTGTCCTCCACCCTAGGGTGGTCGGACTACTGGTGCTGCAATCATAGGCTGAGAACTCTGCCGAACCGCCTTGCCTAGGAGCCTGGGGCAAGTCCTCCTCATGTGTCCTGGATCCCCACACTCATAACAACCCCTCGGCACCATAGATTTTTGCCCTAAAGAATGGCCCTGATGGCCGGAATAACCTTTGGAGGAACCCTGAATGGCTGGGGGACGATATCGACTCAATGGCATGGGACTGAAATAAGCGGTGGAAGAGCCCTGATGACTAGAATACCCACCGGAGGAACCCTGAATAGCTGGTGGGGGGTAAGAACTCTCTGGCATCGCACTGAAATAAGGTCTCACTAGAGAACCTCGAGGAGGCGGTGGTGGTGCTGAATATGGGGGCATGCTGGGCTGGTACCACCCAAATTGCCCTCTGCCCCTAGCCGGGGCACCTCTAAAATCTCTAGAAAACTGGTCCCTCTTATCCTGATGTCCCTGCTCTCTACTCCTCAGATGATAGCCCTCAATCCTGAGACGATCTCCACTACTAGCTGATAAAGAGTCCCCATCTCCACCTCTCGGGCCATGTTGGCCCTGATACCAGAGTGCAACCCTACTACAAACCTTCGCAATCTCTCTGTGTCAGTAGGAAGTATCATAAATGCATGACGAGATAACTCAGAAAACCTAGCCTCGTAGTCGGCCACTGTCATCTAACCCTGCTCAAGATGCTCAAAACTGGTACCGCAGATCTTCCCTCTCAGAGGGTGGGATATACCTGTCCAGGAATAGCTGAGTGAACTGCTCCCAAGTGATAGGGGGAGACTCTACTGGTATGCCAAGAACATAAGACTGCCACCACCTACAGGCTCTACCCTCTAGCTGGAAAGTAGTGAAGTCAACTCTATGAGACTCCAGTATCCTCATGTTGTGCAGTCTGTCCCTGCACCTATCAATGAAGTCCTGAGCATCTTCATGACGCTCGACCCCGAAGACAGGAGTATGTAGTCTAGTCCATATGTCTAATAGCTTTTACGGATTGTCATCCACAGCTAGTTTGGTCTCAAGTGCTGCTGATGCAACTAGTTGGGTCCCAACCGCGTGTAGTGTACCCGGAGTCTGATAAATTGCAGTTGCATGTCCTGGGGCCTGCGCAGTAGGGGTCTGTGCTTCCCTTCTCGCCTGAGAGGTGGCCGGGTCCTCTGGAAATAAACCAACCTAAGACATGGTATCCATGAACTGCATCATACGACCCATGACCTCCTGAAAGCCTGGCACTGTAATGAAATCACCGGGGCAGGATCTGTTGCGGGCACCTCGCCCTACTCCTCAACTATAGGATCATTTGTCGGATCAGCTGGTGGTGCAACTGGAGCAGCTCTGGGACGCCCTCGTCCCCTACCTCGGGTCGGTGCCCTCCTCTACCTCAGCCTCTAACAACAGGGGGAGAGGCCCCTCCCGGGTCTGGAGCGTCGTCTATACGCGTCCTCACCATCTGTGAGAGAATAGAAGAGTGAAATTTAGTATACCATCAACTGCACGATAGAAGATGAATAACGAGAAATTTCCTAACACCCTTTAGCCTCCTGAAGATAAATATAGACGTCTCTGTACCGATCCACAAGACTCTATTAGGTTTGCACATTAGTTGTGAGACGTACATGAAACTAGAGTTTTGATACCATGTTGTCACGACCCAAATTCGATTTTAGGTCGCGATGGCGCCCAACACTGAAGTTAGGCAAGCCAACACTATTTATCAAGTGAGTTCCATCATTTTATTAAAACCTTTCCAATAACATCTTAGTATAAATTACTAAGAATTTAAAAATAGCAAATGACGAAGGCAAATTCAGATTTGCAATGATCAAACGAAATCAAATTTAAATAATTACATCCCCAAAATAATAGTCTACCAATGAGTGTTCCAGGAACTAGTGTCACAAGTAAATGGGTAGCTAGTAGAATGAACAAAAGGATACATCTACCCTAATTTATGAAATAGAATAGACAGAATAAGCAAAAGAAAAGACTCCAACGTGTTGCAGAACGACATCAGGAAAATCAGCTCACCATGGAATCTTTACCACAATATCAAGAACGCGCTCCAGACTGGTATCCAGATACACCTGCCTCAGAACCTGTACAATTAAGTACAGAAACGTAGCATGAGTACATAAACATTATGTACCCAGTAAGTATCCAGTCTAATCTCGAAGAATTAGTGACGAGAGGTCGACTTGACACATACTAGGGCCAAACATCTTATTTAAACATAAGGCTAAGCATAAATATCAAGGATAAATAGCAGGAAATAACAGGAAGTATCAAGGTTTTCCATAAATATAATTATGCATAAATCCTTATCATTTCAGTTGACAATTTGTGTTCTAAGGTATTTTATAAAATTCAAGTCACAGTAGTACCAAAAATAGCATGCGCAGATAGTGTCGTGGGCGTACGACCCGATCCAACAGAATAATAAAATGTGCAATGGCGGAGGGTCGAACGGCGCGAACCATAAATGCATCTATTACCCCGCTCGCGAATTATACATGCGACGCGGTAAATACAATTAGGCACATCAAGCAGGCAATTCAAGAATTTACCAAGGAAACAAGTACTCAAGAATGTCAGTTTTTCTTAAATAGTTAAAATGTATTACCCAATCTATTAGAATTTATCTACCAAATCGATATGAGCTAAGCGAGTCTAATTTGCAATAAAGTTTCAAATATAACAAGTAAGCATTCTTTTGGGTCCTAGGCTACCCGGACTTAAACATAATAGTAGCTACGCACGGACTCTTGTCACCTCGTACGTACGTAGCCCCCGCAATTAGTAGCATATAATTATTTTCTTCACCTATGGGGACAATTCCCATTTACAAGGTTAGAAAAGAGACTTACCTCGTTTCGAGCCTACTTCCAACTCAAGAATGCGCCCGAAGCTCCGAATTCGTTGCCCAACAACTCGAAACTAACCAAACATCACATAAACTAATCAATCTATGCTCAAAAGTTCACAATTCCCCCATTTAAATGATTACCCAATCTAGTTTGCAAGATTCCTAAAATTCACCCCCGGGCCCACATGCTCGGATTTCGGAAATTCTTAAGGGAAGTTGTTACCCATAACCTTAGGATCAATAGTATATGATTTTTACTATATTCCATAACACATTTCTTGGTTAAATCTTGTTTTTATCAAAACCTTAAGTTTTACTCTAAACCCATAATTTTCAAAAATCTTTGTGTGTAAATCTACCCAAAACCAAGTATTAAACTTACATTAAGTAGTAATAACTTACCTCACAAATGCTAAGTTGAAATGTCTCCTTTGGAAGCTCCTAAATCTCCCAAGGATGTAATAAATGCCCTCAAATAGGCCTAAGTCCCGTTTTAAAACTACCTTACTGCGTCCAGTCCTTTCGCACCTGCGGCGTGTGGACCGCATCTGCGGTCTCGCTTTTGCGGACCATCGTCCGCATCTGCGGAAAGAGGAAGGGTTGGCAAGGATCGCACTTGCGAAAGGGTGTCCGTACCTGCGGCACCGCTTCTGCGATAAAGTACCGCATCTGCGGAACCTGGGCTTCCGCTCAATGGCCGCATTTGTGAGGGGTCGACCGCTTCTGCGGTCTCGCACCTGCGGCTGGCCAAACGCAGGTGCGGTCGCACCAGAACTGATGCACCAGCAGTCCCTTTTGAGCTTGGACTCGCCTTGCGCGACATCCGAATGGCATCCAGGGCCCCCGAGGCCCCGTCCAAACATACCAACAAGTTCTAAAGCATAAAACGGACTCGCTCGAACCTTCGAAACACCCGAAACAACACTAAATCTAAGAATCACACCCTAAAACCGATTGAATCAAACTTATGAACTTTAAGTTCTTAATTCTACTCCCAACATGCCGAAACACACTTATACTACTCGGATTGATACCAAATTTTGCATGCATGTCATAAATGACATTTCGGAACTATTCCCGGTCTCGGAATTCTATTTGGACCTCGATATCATCAAAACACGTCCGAAACCTCAATTGTTTAACTTAGGAAACTTCAAGAATCCAATTTTCACTATTTGGCGCCGAAACGCTCCCGGGTCATGCAAAACCCGTTCCGGACATATGCCCAAGTCCAAAATCATCATACGAACCTATTGAAACCTCCAAATCTCGATTCCGAGATTGTTTTCTAAAAATAATGACCTAAATCAAACTTGGATTTTTAGGCCAATCTTAAGTGTGTTCCAATTCCAACCCAAACTCTTAAAAATCCCGAACCAACCATTCCCGCAAGTCATAAATCACTAAAAGCAAGTTCGGGGAGTCTTATATAGGGACACAGGGTTCTAGAAAGCAAATTGACTGATCGGGTCGTTACATGTCCTCTCCTAAAGCAATATCAATTCAAGCACAACTCAGACAAAGCAGCCAAGAGTAACCCGATTCCTGATAAACGCTTCAAGAGAAAGAATGTCGTTGACAATGTATTGAAGAAATCTCTTGCTGCATGGGGAGACTCCTCCAGCGAGTCTGAAAAAGAAAATGATCATGTTTATAGTTCAATGATGGCATTGGAAAGTGAAACAACTGAGTATGACTCAATTTTTGCTTTGACGGCTCAATCTGATGATGATGAAGATGGAGACGATGATGAGGTAAATTTTCAGGATGTTCAGAGAAATCTGAAATCTTACTCTCCTAAAAAGCTCATGTCATTAGCAAATGTATTAATTGATGCTTACCATAGTCTTATAATTGATAAATATGCGTTAACTATGAAATTAAGAGAAGCTGAACAAACCAGAGATGACCTAGTAGTCGTTGTAGTTGATTTGAAAGAAATAATAGAGAACCTGAAAAATGAAAAGGATGCCTTAGATGAGAAAATTTCAAGTATAAAACATGAAAGAGATGATTTAATGGTTGTTGTGGAAGACTTAAAAGAAACCATTGAGTGAGTAAGTCAAGAAAAAGAAGCCTTAACTGAGAGAGTTGCTAACATTGAGCAAGAGAGAGATGACCTAGTAGTGGTGGTAGTAGACTTGAAGGAGACCATTGAGGAACTTAAAATGGAGAGTAGGCTTGGAAACTCTGAAAAGGGAAATGAAGTTGCAAGTTAAATTTAGTGAAGACCAGTCTGTGTGTCGAGCTTGATAAAGGCAAAACAACTCCAGGAAGAACTAGGAAGAGTGAAGAGTGATCCTGAAAAATCTCTTAATTGGACTTGGTCCTCTGATGTTATTACTTCCATGTATGTTAACAATGGGGGGAACAATTAGGGAATTGGGTTTCAAAGGGAGAAGAATCCCTACAACCCTCATAGAAAGTATGTTATTGTACTCGACAATTGGTTATGTACCCACTGTGGTAACAATGGACACTTCAGGGAAAAATGCAAAGCCAGGGTTCAGTCTCATCAGAAAAATAAAGTCTTTGCTGAGAGAGTAACTATTGCTAGAGGACCTGGTCCTTCACATAGAAAACACATGCTACCTCCTTGGACTAAAAGAGCACTTATTCATCCCTTCCCTCATTACAAGTGACCCAAACA
Source organism: Nicotiana undulata (assembly GCA_005239495.1). Taxonomy (NCBI): domain Eukaryota; kingdom Viridiplantae; phylum Streptophyta; class Magnoliopsida; order Solanales; family Solanaceae; genus Nicotiana; species Nicotiana undulata. The sequence goes on from ML279728.1 coordinate 79,239, forward strand.
TATTTGGGTTCCTAAATCTAACCCTTGATTTCCTTGTGCAGGGAGCACCGAAGGGAAGCATCCAACAATGGTACATGGACAGTGGTTGCTCAAAGCACATGACTGAAAATACAATTGATTTCCTTTCACTGAAAGCCCTGCAAGGAGGGAGTGTATCCCTTGGAAATGGTAAAAAGGGATACATTCTAGGAGTTGGAAGGATTGGGAAGTCACCCACTCACTCAATTGAGAACGTGTACTTTGTTAATGACCTGAAGTACAGTCTCTTAAGTGTTTCTCAGATATGTGACAAGGGAAACAAAGTGAAATTCTTGTCCAAGATATGCACAGTCACAAATTCTTGTGACTGGTGAGGTAATTCTTATGGCCAAAAGATACATGAATATTTATGTTGCTGATTTTAAGTCCCTGCAAAGTGGGGATCTAAGTTGTTTGAGAGCTGTGATGACAATGTTGAACTATGGCACAGAAGGCTGGGGCATGCAATCTTTTCACTACTAAACAAAGTGGTCCAAAAGGACCTGGTTCGTGGTCTGCCCAAATCAAGCTTCAAGGAACACAAAGTGTGTGATGCTTGTGCAAAAGGAAAGCATGTCAGATATTCATTCAAGCCCAAAAAGGAAGTCAACACCTCAAGTACACTTGATCTTCTTCATATGGATCTATGTGGACCAATGAGGGTACCAAGAAGAGGAGGAAAAAGATATATCTTTTTGATAGTGGATGACTACTCCAGGTTCACTTGGACTCTGTTCCTCATAACCAAGGATGAGACTTTTCAAGCATTTGTGCCTTTGTTAAGAAGATCAAAGTAAAGATAGGAACAAATGTGGTTTGCATCAGATCAGACCATGGGACAAAGTTTGATAATGCTAGATTCGATGAATGCTGTATTGAAAATGGAATTACTCACAACTTCTCAGCTCCAAGAACACCACGGCAAAATGGAGTTGTGGAAAGGAATAATAGGACTCTTGAAGACATGGCGCGGACAATGTTAATTGATAGTGGGATTGTAAAGAATTTCTGGGCTAAAACTGTCAATACTACTTGCTATCTGGTGAACAGGTGCATGATCAGGTACCATCTAAATAAAACACCTTATGAGTTGCTGAGTGGAAGGAAGCCCAATCCGACTCATTTGAGGACATTTGGCTACAAATGTTATGTTCTCAACAATGGCAAGGATCAGCTTGAAAAATTTGATGCCAAAAGTGATGAAAGAATCTTACTGGGTTACTCGTCCCAAAGTAAAGCTTACAAAGTATACAACAAAAGAACCCAGTGTGTTGAGGAGAGTGTACACGTGATCTTTGATGAGTCTCACCTCTCTTGTAAGAAGGACATGAATGCTGATCAAGATAGAGAACCCTTATTGGTTCCAGGTGAAGTTATTGGCATGGCAAATGGGAAGGCAAACATGATGAGTCATGTTGAGGAATCCAGTGAAGATGATACAAATACTTCTCGATCAATTGAAGAGGAACCTGGTACCACGCTCACAACAGCTGAAGCTGAAAACAAAGTTGTTGATGCAGTCCAAGGTACTCCACTTGCCGAAGAAAGAAGCGGCCAAGAAACTCAGTCAGACATACCTGGTTCCTCTACCAATTAGATTCACGTACCAAATTGGAAAAACAAAATCTCACATCCTCTTGACAACATAATCACCCTTGTTGATTCAGGAGTTCAAACCAGATTAAAGGCCAGAAATTCACTTGCCTTTTCAGCCTTTCTTTCCCAAATAGAACCCAAAAATATCAGAGAAGCACTGAAAGATGCAGACTGGATCACATTCATTCAAGAGGATCTGCATCAATTTGAGAGAAACAAGGTATGACACCTGGTTCCTAGACCTGCAGATCATACCATCATAGGGACCATGTGGGTATTCAGGAACAAACTTGATGAGTTTGGAATTACAACAAGAAAAAAGTCAAGGCTTGTAGTTAAAGGCTACAATTAGGAATAAGGGAATGGTTATGATGAGACATTTGCTCCAACTTCTCGAATGGAGGCTATCAAAATTCTTATTGCCTTTGCATATCATATGGCATTCACACTGTTCCAAATAGATGTCAAAATTGCATTTCTGAATGGCTTCCTGAAAGAAGAAGTTTATGTCAAGCAGCCTCCTGGATTTGAATGTCACGAGCATCCTGAGCATGTGTTCAAGCTGGACAAGGCATTGTATGGGTTAAAACAGGATCCCCGCGCTTGGTATAAAATATTATCAAAGTTTCTTCTAGAAAATGGCTTTACAAGAGGAAAAATTGACAACACTCTTTTTCTGAAGAAACGAGGGAGGAACCTGCTCATCGTTCAAGTATATGTTGATGATATCATTTTTGGAGCCACATCTGACTCTCTTTGTGAAGAGTTTGCAAAAATCACGGGGAGTGAGTTTGAGATGAGCATGATGAGAGAATTAACTTTCTTCTTGGGAATTCAAGTGAAGCAATCCACAAAGGGAACAATGATAAGCCGATAGAAGTACATCAATGAGCTGCTGAAAAGATTTGATATGGAAGCATAAAAAATTATCGACACTCCCATTGCCACAACTACACGTCTAGACATGGATGAACCTGGTTCCCCTGTAAATCAAACCATGTATAGAGGCATCATTGGATCACTCATAAATCTCACTGCGAGCATACCAAACATTGTGTTCAGCGTGGGTATCTGTGCAAGGTTCCAGTCAAATCCAAAGGAATCTGATCTGAAGGCTGATAAAAGAACTTTGTGATATCTTAAAGGAACACATGACCTGGTTCTCTACTATACTTCAGGTGATAATTTTGATCTCATTGGGTACGCTGATGTTGATTATGCAGGATATATGGTGGGAAAGAAAAACACGTCTGGAATGGCACATTTTCTGGGATCCTGTCTTATCTCATGGGGTACAAGGAAGCAAAATTCAGTGGCACTCTCAGTAGCTGAAGCAGAATATGTAGCAACCGCTTCTTGCTATGCTCAATTGTTGTGGATCCAGCAGCAGTTGGAAGACTTTGGGGTGTACACTGATTGTGTACCTCTCTTGTGTGACAATACAAGTGCACTCAACATGGCCAAAACTCCAGTCCAACACAAGAGGACCAAGCATATTGATAAATCAGCACTTCCTCAGGGACAAAGTTGAAAAAGTGCTTTTTTATGAAGTTTTGCAGCACTGAAGATCAAATTGCAGACATCTTCACCAAAGCCCTGAGCAGAACATTTTGAGAAAAATCGCCTGGCACTGGGTTGATAAAACCCAATTGAGCACCTATTTCCCAATGATTGGCTATGAAAGACATATACAGGTAAAATTAGCTAAAGTTTTTTCTGGAAAAGTCTCTGTCATTTCTATAACGTTACAGGTAGACATGCATGATGACTACAGAGCAGTTGATGCAGTACATACTGGTAAAAGGGGTTAAGCTTACACTTGCAAGACCTGTCAGGGAACCTGGTTCTCCTAAAACAGGTTAGTAGCTTCTTTGTTTTCTCATACATATTTTAAAATGGACAAAAACAATGCCACATCATCAACGTGTCAGTCTCTTTACGTTGTGTCTTTTCATCCAAAGCGTCTCACCTGCCACTAAACGACCCGACTCCCCAAGAAATATTGTCGTCATTTCATAACCGGTCCCTCACTTTTCATAAATACATCCATCAATGTCACAACCATTCACTTCCAAATTTACAATTTTCTCTTTGTCTTCTCTCTTCTCAATCCAAAAACTCTTCCATTAAAACTTCGCCATGTTTGAAAATGAAGTAACTCCTAGTGTACCTGACAGTACCCCCATTGAGTCCACACTAGTTAGAACTCCAGCGGTAGAATCCTCACCCAACATAACCACCAATCCAAACCTTAGAGCAGAGTCCCCTCCACACTCTACTCCCTCTCCTACCCACTCAGATTCTGGTCCTCATCAAAATCACAAAAAGTCGACTCCGAGCAAGTTTGAAAATGCCAGTCCTCTTCCAGTCTCGCCAGTCAAACAGAGTGAACAGGGTGATTTGGTTCAAGAAAGAAATCAGGAAACATCGACTCTCACCATGGAAAAGACCTCTAGTGAAAATAAAGTGATTAGTCATGAAAATGCCGAGACAACCATGACGGTTGCGATTCTACAGGTATCACCCCTCCTCTGTTGAAATTTCCATGGAACCACAAGAAAATGAGGCAATAGAAAATATTCTCTCCATCGCCTCTGAAGGGGTTGTTGTAGAGGAAGGTGTAGGGGGGTCGGAGCTTCAGGGGGAAGAGCCTCAGCCTATAGAAGAAGGGGGAGCACTTGTGCCATTTGAACAACCGACACAAGATGATGCTACTGGTCCCAAATAATGGACCTGATTCCTTAACGAAGGATCCAGGTCAGGGATCATCTCCCCAGGTCAGTTTTGATCCTGCTCCTTCTCTCCACTTCTATGCTGAGCCCCTAAATATGGTGGTGCCTGAGATGCAGTCTAACAGTGAAGAAGCCCTAAATGATATGGTGATTAGAAGTTTTATCAAGGTAAGACGTAAGCCAGTGGAAACTCCAGAGCCAACCCCTAAGTGACCCACTACACGGTTGCAGAAAAAGGAGGCTCTAGAGTCTGCTCTGAAGAAAAGCCAAAGGAGTCAAAGAAAGAGAAAGTTGGTCAAGAATTGAAAAGTGGTACAAGAAATGGATGTTCCTGTGGTTGATGTGGATGAGGAAGCCGAAGAGGAACCTAGTTCCTTGACTCGCAAGTCTTTAAGGTAGAAGCACGCTCTCTCTCTCTCTCTCTCAATCCAAAAAGCATACTTCTACAAGTATTGAGAATCCTTCCAAGAGTGCTGATGCTGCTAAAGTGTGTGAAGAGTTCTGGTGACAAGACAGTGAAAGAGAGTGGTGACAAGTCTGATGAAGAAGAGATGGAAAAATCTGGTAAATATATGCATGAAAATTCAGTGGAGAAGGAAAAGTCTATACGCAAGTCAGTGAAAAGAAAGATAGATGATGATGAGGAACCTGGTTTCTCCAAGAAAGCAAAAGTTGTTATGAGTGTCTGAGTTCTGGAAAGGAGAGGTTGAGGTATCATAAAGTGTTGTGGGGTCGAACGTTTGCCCCTGAGATTATGGTGTTTGCTGGGATGAGTGAAAACATTTGTTCACAGTTGAAGGAGGAGGTGCAGAGCTTTTATGCATACCTCTTCAAAGTTGAAAATGATCATATTTGTGCATTGATAAATGGACTGGACATAGTGATGGACTCCGCTGTGTTGGGGGAAATTCTCGTAGTTCATGTTGAAGTATTTCATTTGTTCGGGGTGCCTATGCGTCCAATTTAAGAAATGCCATTGTCAAGGAAAGGGCAATTCAGCAGGGGGAACGTGTCCATAAAAAGGCACTCGTTCCAATTTATTAGTTTCTTTTTTAGATTGTTAACAAGGTGATACTTCCTCGTGTTGAGATGAGATCTATCACATCCAAAGCTGACATAGTCCTTATGGAAGCCCTGGATAGTCTTACCACCATCAATCTGCTTGGAATCATGATTGAGCACATGCAAAAGGTGACAGATTTTAAGGACGACAACCATGGGCTACCTTACGGGTTCCTCCTCACAAATGTTTTCAAGTTCTTTAAGGTACCTCTAGGACAGGCCAAAGTAGGCACCAAGAAGCAGACCTTCTCCAAGAGCACCCTTGAGAAGTGTGAATGCATTGACAAGGTTGGAGTTGGAAGCACCTCTACTATCTCTTAACTGATTAATGCCCAGAATAGTGACATAGAGGAGATACGGAAGTTGAAGGCAAGGAATGCCATTTTGGAGAATCATCTCAGTCAGTTACAAGAGGCACCAGGTTCTAGCAGTTCTCACAACTCAGAGATTGCCTGACTGACGAAGAAAAATACTGAGCTCAGGAAACAGGTTGAGGACCTGAAGGAGAAACTGCTCAATGAGAAAATGTCCGCATGGATCTTGTCCTCAATACCCTTTCCACCTCCTCCAAGCCCTCTTCCTCTAGTGCGCTTAAGAAATGTCCCATATGTGTACCGTTTCCAGTGTCTATCTTTTAAGTATGTTTTGATGATATTTTGATTCTGGTACTTGTTTTTGTTTTTTTGGAATTGTTGATGGTAACAATCATTCTACTTTCGCCTGTAAAAGTCCAAATTTGGTTAACGTAAGTCTTTCCATTTTGTTGTTTATGCTATTGCTCTTTTGTCTCTATTTTCTATCATGTTGTGTGCACACAAGTGACAAGAGTTAACCACTGTAGACTTCTTTATGCTTTTTACTTGGTCTGTGCTTTTTATGATGCCAAAAGGGGGAAGATTTTGCATAATTAAATAATGATGTGCACTGATTAAGGTGGAAATACTGATTCAGGGGGAACTCATTGAGGTTCCTGGTGCACTCTCTGGTTTTTGTAGTTCTTTGTAGGATTTTCAATTATAAGTTTTTCATCATCAAAAAAGGGGAAATTGAAAGGTTATAAGTACCTTTGTTTTATGTTTTGATGATCTAACAAACTTAATGTCAATAACCAGATAAGGAACCTGATTCACTTTTGGTACACATTCCCAAGCGCATGAAAACAACCTGACTCAAGCTAGAGATGTTTGTCAGAACTTCAGAAGTTAAAGAATCAACAAATGGAACAGATGGTCTTAGGTTCCCCTGGTGATTGTACCATGTCAACTCTCACAGCTGGAAAGTGATTGTCTGCACACGCAAAAGTACATCACAGTGCATTAGTCATTTCCATTGGGAAGGACCTAGTACCATAAGTTGCTTACATCATTCAAGTGATGTTATCAATATTATATTAACATTAAACCAATGACAAAACGTCACTTGAACACTAGAGAATTTACTCAAGCACTCCAAGTGATTGATCATCAAGAAAAACGATTCTCCAGTGCATCAAGAACAAAGAACGACACTGCTACGGACTAGTTCCCATGTCAAGTCTTTGTATGTCCTTAGTAGAGTTGTAACTTTGTAATAGTTCTTCAATTATAATTCCTACTCAGCTTGTTTAAAAGCATCAATTAGGAAACTCTTGTAAATCATAAACTTTAGTATTTGTGTCTTGGCTAGAGTTAGTCATGTTGTGAAGTCTTTGTAATAGGGGTATTACAAAGTGGCTTGTAATATGTGTGTTACAAGTTAGTGAGGGATTAAGTAGTTAATTCCTAGGTTACATAGGTTGTAATCTGAAAGTTGCTCAGTAGTGAAGTTGAAATCCTACAAGTGTAGGTCGTGGTTTTTAATCCCGTTGAGGTGTGAATTTTCCACGTAATAACTCTCAGTATTATGTACATACTGTTGTGTGTGTAATCTGTGGAAACTAATGGAGAACCATAGTTTGGTGAACCCTCGATATCTATCACATTCTTATACACACCCACCATTACGAGACCTCTGACCATGCACTCGCACTGTACAACCGGCGGAATGAATCAGTTGTCGAGCTAGACAACCCTTATCCTTGCTTCTTTCCCAAAATGTTCATTGCGGGTCCTGTCAATGGCATTGTGTACCTTTTTCAGAAAGCTTCAGGTGAGGTTTTTACCCTTTGGAACCCAACTATGAGGCAGTATAGGATGGTGCCGCTTTCGCGGATCAAAAACGATGAGGGAGTGCACTGTTGGGCATCCATCGGGTTGGCGTTTGATCCCCAAGAGAATGATTTGTTGATCTTGAGAATCTTTTGTGTTGTTCCAGGATTTACAGTCCCGAACGATGTGGAAATGGGGTCGACTAAGAGTCTCGGATGGAAGAAACTGAAATGTGAGCTGGTTTGTAGTATTATTTTCTACACTTGCCTTGCGATCGTTAAAGGGGTTCCTTATTGGTTGGCTTTTATAACTGATGAATTTGGGCTGCGTACAGTGTTGGTGCGCTTTGATCTGGGTAAAAAAGTTAGAGAAGTTATGCCAGGAATCGGAGAGGTGGCTCATCAACGTCTTGTGGCCAAATATAGAGGATTCTATTGGTTTGCTAACTGCGGAGGAAAGAGACGAATGCTATATTAGTGTGTGGGTAATGGATGAAGAAGATGGTTGGAGTAAGAAATGCAAGGTAGGACCGTTATTCGGGTTTGACAGAATTGTGGGCGGTTTGAGGAATGGTGACATTGTTGTTGAGAATGAAAATGGACTGTTGTTCTTTGATCCAGCGACTAGTTCAGTTAAAGCAAAACTGAGTGTTGATAATGCTAAGAAGGGTTCATATGAGATTTGCAACTATTCAGGGAGCCTACTTCTGATCGGAGGGATGCTACCAGCTAAAGATAAATTGGCACGCCAACACCTCATAAGGTTCAGAGATTGCGTTATCTATATTCTTGCTTTTGTTGATAGTCAACTCCCACTTTTAGATGTTGTCATTGCTTCAGAAGTTTTCTTATGTTATGTGCATGTATGTGGTATACAATCACCTCTGACTATCCAAAATGGCGTCGCACTCGTGTCGGATCCTTCAAAATGTACTATTTTTGAAGAATCCGGCACACACTCACTGACTTTTTTGGAAAGTCCGAGCAACATAGCAATCACTTGGTACATTGACTCTGATGTGTTAATTTACTATGTGAACTAACTCTATTGATTACTTTAGTTAATTCTCTGCAATTGGTTGATATGCTTGTGCGTAACCAGTGGTTTTCTCTCTTTCTTCGCTAACTTGTTATACAGCAGATCTAGAAGAGCTACAATGTTTGTTTGTAGTAGAACAAAGAGAGAGTATTTAGTTCGATCAAAGTATATGTGCTAAGGTACTCAAACGAGTTTAAATACTTTGGGAGAGACTTGATTTCTTAAGAGATTTGCCAACCCAAGAGATTTGATCGTTGGAAAGAGATTGATTCTTTCCCATAATAAGGTTATTTCGCAACGACTATGACTAGTGAGAGACGTTAATGACTTCCTTTGATGGCGCCGGATATCCTTTCCAGAATCTTGGTCTTTCCGGATTTAGCCTGTTTGATTGATTTACTTCCAAGATCTTCGATATTCTTGATTGATTGATTGCTTCAATTTAGCCTCAATTAATTTCGTCACTCTCATTGATTCCTTCAATCTTGGATGCATTCCTTGATCTTCTCTGATTGATCTCTTCAATCTCGAACATGTTTCCTGAGTTCCTACACATAGAGCAAATATATTATTTTCATCATTAAAATCAAATCTAACAATCTCCCCCTTTTTTTATTATGACAAAATAATATATATGTATAAATATCAGTTGACTTCTTTGTATTTTAGTCCCCCTCAATAAGAGGTTCTGGTAGTCGACTGCTTCTGCAGGATCCATGACTCCCCCTCAGAAAGTGTTGTAGTCGACTTCTTCTTCATGACTCCCCTTTAAGATATGTCACGGGGTGTTACCTGTACTTGTTCTGCATTGTACCTGTATTATTACATATATCATTTCTCGCCATTTTTGACATCAGGAAAGAGGGAATACAAGCCAAAACATGATTTATAGCAGAATATGCTTGCATAGTTATAGTTAGACAGACAAAAGAAAGACAAAAGTATCATCCATCGATTGGGCATCCAGTCCAAAAACATCACAACAAAACAAAAAAATTGTCTTAAACTTCCATATTAACGACCAGAAAATATGTAAGAGTATTGCAAATCACCTCCTTCATTTGATCAAAGCTAGCAGTGGCTGAAACACTCATTCCATCAAGCCTGTCATGAATCTCCTTGAATGCCTTAACGACATTTTCTCTTACCCTGAGAACTGCAACACGTATTTTGGACACATCAGATCCTGTCTCCTTGGAGATGGCATGAATGTCACCAACAGTGGACTGAGTGGCAAATAGAAGATACTTGATTTCAGACAATTGATTGACAATGGCATTGAGCTTTTCAGCAATATCAGGATCACTCTGGCTAGGATGGGAAGGAGAAGGTTTGGATTTCGTATCGGTTTGAGCAGTCTTGACTTCACCCTATTGTTTCTTAACCCATGATCCCTTCACACACATATACCCCATACTCGCAAACGCTATGGAATTATAAGATTTTGAAACCAAAATGGAAGGATATTCAGAGATGGAAATATTGTTGGCTTCCAGAATGTGAGTAATGGCCATATCATAGGTTAAACTAGTGGGATCTTCAGCACTCTCAATCATAAAATTGATAACCCAGGAGGACTGCTTGATTTTGAGTTTAGTCACAAGACCATAGACTAAAAAGGTATCCCTTATAGAGAAAGTGGAGAAGGAACCAGTACGAGGGAGTAGAGAAGTTGCAACAATGTGGGCTAGAACACGGGTTTCGAAACTCACATCACTAGGACCTAACTGGTTAGGGAGGGAATCAGAAGGACACTCAGCAATACACTTTTTAGCTTGATCAAAAGAGATTTCAAAGTCATCAGGCCAGGAGTTTTTCAAAAGCATAGGGAACCAGAACACGTGCACTGAAAAATTGAATCAAGCATGGCACAATCAAGAACAATACGCTTTCCTAGCACTAAGGACTCCAACTTATCAGGCTTAATAGAGCGAAGATTTGCATAGAACATTCTTACCAGGGGTTCATAGACTTTAGGCGGAGGAACAGAGAAGAACTTTGACCATTTTTGATAGACGAAAAGATCTTTTACCTTAATTTTTAGGGCTTCCATGTCATCAAGGTTGACTACCCTCCAATGAGCAATAGGCTTGTCTTTCAAGGCGATGAAAAAAATCCCTATTTGGAGAATCCCAAAAATTTAGGTCTGACTCTAGGGTATTGGAAAGATCGATTTTTAGACTTCTTTGGCGTGAACGAAATAGGGATTTCTTACATAGGTCGTTTACCTAACGCTTTTTCTCCTAAGGCATGAGAATGATCAGACAGGTTAGCCTGAGAAGAGGCAAAACCTTCAGAATGGTCGGACCCTAGGTCTACTTGTTCTGGAGGCTGAGAGGAGGGTTTTGCTCTGGAGCGAGTGCTTTTCCTAGTAGAGGAAGAAGGGCTTTAGGATGTTTGGCCATTGAAGAGGGTTTCTGTTTGAGAGGGTTTCTGAGAAGGGTTTCTAGACGAAGAAGATGATGGAGATTGAAAAGAGGCTTCAGCATTAAAAAGGGGTGTCTAACGGTTGAGTGCAGAAAAGGAAAGGGTGTCAATTGATGAGACGCGATGATTTCTTTTCCTTATTTGAACTCTGCAACTGATGTGAAAAGAGATTAAAAGAGAGGGAAATCGGAGGCGCAATTAATGATTACTAAAAAAATAAAGCATTAGGCATACACAGAACAATTAATGGCACATTGATCCTAACATTTATGATTAATGCAAATAATGGCAAGTAGTTCTCTTAAAGAGCAAAATTTTTCTTCTAATAAGGGCTTTGTAAAAATATTTGCTAATTGATCATTAGTTCCAACAAACGATATTTCTATGTTTCCTTTAAGAACATGATCTTTAATGAAATGATGCTTGATATCTATATGCTTTGCTCTAGAATGATGCACATGAATTTTTGAGAGACAAATCGAACTTGAATTATCATAGAAAATTGGTATAGGTTTAAAAGATATTCATAGTCACCAAGTTGATAAGACATCCAAAGTAATTGTGCACAACATTGTCTAATAGCAATGTATTCAGCTTCAGTCGTGGATTGTACGATTGATCCTTGTTTCTTACTGTTCCAAGATATCAATGCTTTGCCAAGTAATTGGCATGTTCCACTTGTGCTTTTTCTTTCTTCCTTATCACCTGCAAGATCAGCATCTGAAAAACCTTCTAAATTAAAAGTGTTCGATTGAGGATACCATAGTCCATGAGAAGCAGTTCCAATAAGATATCGAATAATTCTTTTTACTGCCGTCAGATGGGATTCTTTAGGAGCTGACTAGAACCTGGCACATTTACACACAATAAACATAATATCTGGTCGACTAGCAGTTAAGTAAAGAAGATAGCCAATCATCCCTCGATACTTAGTTTCATCAACATAATTTCACTGTTCATCTTTATCGATACTTGTTGAGGGACTCATAGGAGTGATAATGGCATTGTCATTTTCCGTACCAAACTTTTGAATCAGTTCCTTGGTGAATTTTGTTTAACAAATGAATGTTCCTTCTTCAGATTGTTGAATTTGGATTCCAAGAAAGAACGTTAATTCTCTAGTCATACTCATTTAGAACTCGCTTTGCATAAGATCAGAAAATTCCTTGCATAGAAGAGGATTAGTACTACCAAAGATAATATCATCAACGTAAACTTGAATAATGAGATTACCTTCAGATGATCTTTTGATAAACACAGTAGTATCTACTTTACCTCTTGTAAATCCATTATAAATGAGCTGAGCCTTTCGTACCATGCTCGTGGAGCTTGTTTTAATCCGTATAGTGCTTTGGTCAATTTATACACGTGATAGGGAAACTTTGAGTGTTCAAATCCAGTAGGTTGTTTCACATATACTTCTTCTTCAATGAAGCCATTTAGAAACGCACTTTTAACGTCCGTATGTACAACCTGAATCTTTTAAAAGATGCATATGCAAGAAGAATTCTTATAGATTCTAGCCGCGCTACTGGGGAGAAGGTTTCGTCATAGTCGACTCCTTCTTGTTGTGAGTATCCTCGAGCGACTAGTCTAGTTTTGTTTCTGACAACTTTTCCATCCTCATTCAGCTTGTTTCTGAAAACCCATTTTGTTCCTATAACAAGAGCGTTTGCTGGTTTGGGCATCAGTTTCCACACTTGATTTTTTGTCGGATTGGTCTAGTTCTTCCTGCATTGCTTGCACCCAGCTTGAATATTTCAGGGATTCTTCTATTTTCTTCGGCTCAACTAGGAAATCAAGGCTATGTTTTCTTTCTTCTTGAGAGATCCTCTTGTTTTCATTCCTTCGCATGGATTCCCTATGATGAATTTTTGAGGATACTCTGGTTCACTCCTATATTTATTCCGACGAACTACAGGAGTGGTCGACTCTTTTGATTTTCTGGTTGACTATTGCTGATCTCATTAGTCGACTCTTCCATATTATCAGGTTTATTAGTCGACTCGTGAGGTTTGGATTGTCTCCTGAGTTTGCTGCATTTGCTCATTATCACCTTTAGTGAAACCTTTCTCAGCCTAAGTGTTATTCTCATATAAAAAAACATGTACTGATTCTTCTACGCATAAAGTATGTTTATTATAAACTTTAAAAGATTTGCTGCTCAATGAATAACCTAGAAAAATACCTTCATCACTTCTTGGATCAAATTTTCCAAGATTGTTCTTACTGTTGTTATGAATAAAACACTTACTTCCAAAAGGATGAAAATAACTTACATTTGGTCATTTACCTTTCCACATTTCATATGGAGTTTTCTTCAGGATTGGTCTTATGAGGCATCGATTCAGAATGTGACATGTAGTACTTACTCCTTCTGCCCAAAAGTGATTTGGCAATGAATGTTCTAGTAGCATGGTTCTGGCCATATCCTGTAGGGTCCTGTTTTTTCGTTCAACTACTCCATTTTGTTGAGGTGGCCTTGGAGCATAGAAGTTGTGAGTATATCCTTGATCATTGCAAAAATCTTCAAATGCTCGACTTTCAAATTCTCCTCTGTGATCACTTTGAACAGTGGTAATAAGAACCCCTTTTTCTCTTTCAACCTTTTTACAGAAAATCTCGAAGTTTTTCATGGCTTCATCCTTGTGAGATAGAAAAATTACCCAAGTAAAACGTAAGTAATCATCAACAATAACAAAATCACATATTTTACCTCTAATACTGGCAGTTCTAATAGGTCCAAATAAATCCATATGAAGTAATTGTAAAGGCTTTGAAGTAGATACAATTTGCTTTTGAAAGAGTTTCTGGTTTGCTTACCAATTTGACATGCATCACATACATGATTTCTAGAAAAGTTTAGTTTGAGTAAGTTAATAACTAATTCACGCTTGGAAAGTTTTTCTATTAAATGCATGCTTGCGTGACCAAGTTTCGTATGCCATAATCAAGGATCGTCAGAAATTGAAGTTAAGAAAATATGACCATCTATATTTTCAAATCCATCAAGAATATAGACATTTCCATACCTTTTACCTGGGAGAATTATTTTACATGTTTCGTCCTTAATAGCGCAACCTGTTTTCTTAAACTTTACCTAATATTCTGAGTCACATAGTTGACTTATACTCAGGAGATTGTAGTTAAGCCCATCCACGAGATAAACTTCAGTGATATCACAATTTTTGTAGAAAGGAACTGTTCCGATACCAACTATCTTCCCTTTTGAATCATCACCAAATTTTACATTTCCTCCATCAATTTTTGTAACTTCCTTAAACAGATTCTTGTCACCTTTTATGTGACTGGAACACGCACTGTCCAAATACCATTTTCCTTTGTGACTTCTTCTGTGGTGTTCCTGCAAAACATGATTTTCACTTTTTTCTTAGGCACCCAAGCTTGCTTGGGTCCTTTTTGGTTAGCATTACTAGATTCAGGATTGTTTTTGGGTCTCCAAATCCATCCTGACACATTTGATTTACGAAAACGACAAAAGGAATACTTATGTCCACTCTTATTACAGTAGTGACATTTGGGACTTGATCCATTTTTGGAGTTCCCATTTGTGTCTGGCTGGTCCCTCTCCAGTCGATTTGTAAGTCGTCTGGCTTGACTTTGTAGAACTGTGACTGGTGGATTTGCACATGATGTTAAGCTACACTAGTAATAAATCATACTTACCCTAAAGTACATCTTGTTCAATTTTACATACTTCAAGCTTGATTTTCCAGTCTCTTACTTCTCTATTGAGTCTTTTTATTTCATCTAACAATTTTTATGATTCTTTCAAAGTAAGATCAAGAATATCCTACAATTCATTACATCTTTCACAATTTTACCTCGTGTCATGAAACAATTTTCATTTTCGTCTTTTCCATCATCATCTGAAACGTCCTCGTCTGTCTAGCATCCAGAGATCTTGTTCATGTCATTTTCTGGGATCGTCATAAAACATAGGTTAACTATTTCATCATGTTCTGAACTGTCTTCATCACTCCAGCTTCGAATGATTTGTTCTTGTTAAATCCTCTGGAGACTTTTCTTTTAAGCTCAGGACATTCAGCTTGAACATGTCCGAATCTTCCACATTCATAACATTTTCCATCATTTTTGTCTTGTTCACTATATTGCCTAATTCGTCTGGATGGGAATCTGCCCTTCTTGGTATTTCTATATCTTCTCATTAGTCCATCCATGTTTCTTGATACCAAGGAAATTTCTTCTTTAAGAGCTTCAGAGTCATCATCAATGTCACTTTCTATTCTATCTGTTGTGGCTTTGAACGCTACAGTTTTTTTCTTTTCTTCTTGAGTTGTTTTCTTGAGATGAGTTTTCTCGAAAGCTATGAGTTAACCTCGAAGTTCATCATATGACATTTTGTTCAGATCTTGTGATTCAAGGGTGACGACTTTTGTCTGCCAAGTGAAGGGTAGACTTCTCCGAATTTTCCTAACTTGATCACCACTTGAGTATGGTTTGCCAAATGTTTTTAGATCACTTATGATTTTGCTAAATCTAGCAAACATTTCTTAGATGGATTTTTCTTCCTTCATCTGGAAAAGTTCGTAGTCATGAACCAGCATATTGATATGAGTTTCCTTCACCCTTCTTGTTCCTTTATAAGTAACTTCAAGTTTATCCCAGATCTCCTTGGTTGTGTCACAACTGGAGATCTTCTCATATTCTTCACCACTTATAGCATTGTAAAGAAGATTCCTTACTTTGGAATTAACTTGCACAACCGCTATTTGTTCTTCAGTGTATTCATCAATATCTTCAGGATCCCCAAGGCACTGATATGATCACTCTCTCAATTACACGTATTTTAGGGAGTTGAACGTCAGGGGGTTGGGCAGCAACCAGTAATGGGTAATTTCCCTTTTTGATGACTCTTCATATTTTAACATCATAGGATTTTGTGTACATTTCCATACGTACTTTTCAATGGGAGAAGTGTTTACTGTTGAAGTATGGTGGCCTCACTTATGGAGTTCCTTCCTGGAAAAGTGCTCCAACAATAAATCGGTTTGCCATGATCTTTTCTCACAAGCTGTTAACCAAAGTGAATGAAATGTGAGCCAAGCTCTGATACCAATTGAAAGTGCAAGAGGGGCAGGGGGTGAATTGACTATTTTTAATTTTATCCTTTATAAGTTGACTAGTTTAGACTAGTTTTACAAGTACTCGTCTAGTTATAATAGTGAGGTAATAAAGAAGCAGATTATAAAAGCAGAAGTAAATTGCAGGAATTAAAGACACCAGAATTTTATACTGGTTCGGATTCAATGTGAATCCTAGTCCAGTCCCTTTGGGTTGCAAGGGTGTTCTCTTTAAGTGAATATGATTCTCAAGAACACAATGAGTGATGTAGATTACACCGATAGTTCAGTTTCTATGACACTCGTTTCTCTTTGATACAATGTCTCACTAGTGGTTTTATCTCTTTCTTTGCTAACTTATTACACAGCAGATCTAGAAGAGCTACAATTTTTGTTTGTAGTAGAACAAAGAGAGGGTATTTGGTTCGATCAAAGTATATGTACTAAGGTAAGCAAACGGGTTTAAATACTTTGGGAGAGACTTGATTTCTGAAGAGATTTGACCCTTGGAAAGAGATTGATTCTTTCCAAGCATAAGGTTATTCCGCAATGGCTATGACTGATGAGAGACGTTAATGACTTCCTTTGATGGTGCTAGATATCCTTTCCAGAATCTTGGTCTTTCCGGATTTAGCCTGTTTGATTGATTTACTTCCAAGATCTTCGATATTCTTAATTGATTGATTCCTTCAATTTAGCCTCAATTAATTCCGTCACTCTCATTGATTCCTTCAATCTCGGATGCATTCCTTGATCTTCTCTTATTGATCCCTTTAATCTCGAACATGTTTCCTGAGTTCCTACACATAGAGCAAATATATTATTTTCATCATTAAAATCAAATCTAACAATATCGATCTCCAGCAACAGTAGAGTTATGATACCTTTCACATTTTTAGCTAGGGAAACTTAGAAAATCTCTAATCTTTGATACCTGAATTGTGTTTGCCTAGTCTTCTTGTTTTTGGATGTGTTCACCAGTTTTTGTTCCTTGACATAGTGAGTAGTAAGACGAGACAATTGTTTCCCCAGTTATTCATTCGAAGATATCAAGATTATCTGGAATAGCTACTCTCCTTGAATGCCCCTTTTTCCCTTCCCTCATTACTGATGAAAGTATTATAAGTTTCATTGCTATTATACAACTCTTAGTTTCCTCCTTGGTTAATTTGTCTAGCAATATTTGATCAATGAATTGACTTAGCATCTTTAGACATATATTATATACTGTATAGTGTGGAGTATATTAAGTGATGTCAGGGACTGTACGAAAGGTGCTTCTAGGATGAAAATGATTAAGAGAAGGAGAGCATGGAAGTATCTCCTTTAGTACGATAGGCCAATATGGAAAGAGATAGATATATTTGATATAGTACAAAATTTGTTTGTACAAACTAGTGGAACATTTTTGTTATTTCAATATTCTTGGAGTACTTCTAATGTTCTAGTTAGCATTGATGACTGGATGCTGCTATTCGTAAAGAAACATGCTTTCTTGTATGATTTTTTGTAAATATTTCTCTTCTTCACATATTCATGGAGTGCTTCTAATAGTCTAATTAGTGTTGATGCTACCAGTAAAGAAATATGCGTTGTTGTAGGATTTCTACCTTTTACATTCATATATTATTTTATTGCGGGGATTGCCTTTAACTTTGTAGAGACAAACCTCTCGTGAACTCAGCTATCTAGTTTGCACAAACGATGCCCTGTTTACCCCTTTTTTCGCGAACCTCAGAGATGGATCAAAAACTTTGTTATCTTTTATAGTTAATAGGTAGCGTGTATGTAGTTTCTGCCCTGGCTATTTTACAACCATCTGATGTTTATACTGGAAGGTTCTAGTTTTGATTATCTGACTAGTTGATCATATTGTTCAACCAATTTCTATCGCTCATTGCACTCATCAATTAGCACTTTGTTCGCGGCAAATTTTCGTAATACGAAAAATAAACTGTAACAAAAATAATATGAAGAAAAAGAGATTTTATTGATAAATATTTGTGATTACAATTCTATGTATCTCTTGATTCTCCTCTCTAAAATTCTCAGTGATTCGAGGGCTTGAGAAGAGTCTTTCTCGAATGTAGGACGATGCATACCTCCTTGTGATGTATTTAATCGCCAAGAACGTCGAGCAATACTTTTTTGTTACGGGTTGATCTCTAATAATAACTCTGTTGATCACTCCTTTGTTGAAAAACTATGCACTTGATGATTAATCTCTCTGTTTGAGGATGTCTTCACCAATTGCGGAATGTTCTTCTCCAACTCTGAATCCCCATAGAGTTATGTAACCCCTCTTTTATAGTTGTAGAGGATGGAGAGTCCAGTTATATATGATCTCTCTTGCTTGATTCTGATTGGCTCATGTGAGACATCAAACTTATCTCACAAGCTATGTGATAAGCTTGCTTGTGATTGGCTAAGACATGTCATTTTAGCCACTTGGCGATCTGTGGTTGGTTCTTGATTTTTTACTTGGATTGTCACATCATTTAACACGTGGCGTCATCTTTTTGGCTTGCAGTTTGACTGGATATGCCATGTCACTTGACACATGGCATGAGTCTGAGCCTTAAGATGAAATGGGTCTTGGACTTGAAATAATAAAACGGACTAACTTAATTTATAAAGTCCAAGTTAATTATTTAATCCAATTTTTTATGGATCACACCCAATAAATTTTATATGTCTACAGATGCCCCCTACTTCAAGGTTTGTCCTAACATGGCTTACCGAGACTTGAAGACGAGGCTTGAAGTACCAGCAAGACAATTATTATTTTATTTAACAAAAGCCTCTTTTGAACTTAATTGCACATATTTCCTTGGAAGTGAAGCACGAAAATATGAAACTGAAATTTCTTCCATGTAAGATATTCCAAAATAATCACTTGGGTAAACCTGTTTAATTAAGGAAGGATCTACTTTTAGTATTTTCCTTCTCCGATTAGAAGATCAATTCAAGATCTTCTTAAGGACAATAGACCAAAGTAATTCCATCTTTGACTTGAATTACTATTTTAATCCAATTCTTTTTGGAAAGAATGACTAAGTCCTAACATTAAGAAAAGTCACATAATTCACCTACCTTAATTCGTGTTTGGACATTAATTGCAATCTACACATAACGAGTTCTCAATTTGTGTCTCACTAGCACACGTAATCTTCTTTCTTCAACTTCAGTCCACGGGATAATTAACTTCAATCCGATAAATCTCTTATTTTCCGTTTAAAAAGAAAACTCTTCGTGTGATCCCTATAAATGGGACCAAGCCAACTAGTTTTCCATCACAACTCAATATCAAGTTCCTCTGTCTAACTGGGTCGAAGCACCAAAAATGATACTAAGCTTCTTCCATCTCCAATTGCTTTCACAAACTGCTTTCACTCGCCCTTTCTTTCATTCTTTTTTTTATTTTTTTATCTCCTTAATTTTTGTTTAAATCATGACTTGCTCTCTCTCCCTTTTTTTCTTATGCAGCAGATCATTCAATCTAAACAAGTAGAAAAGAGAACTAGAAGAAACCAAGCGCGCGCCATGCAATAATGAAGTTGTGCTTATTGTATTGCTTCTTTCTTCAGAATAAATCCATATTGAAGGAAACCACCAGCATGAGAAGCCAAATTTGCAAACTGTGAGCAATGGAGATCGTTGTTCAAGACCAAAATTTTGCCGCAAGTTAAAGGTTCGTGTTATGGGCACCGCTACCTGCCATGCTGAACTAGATTGTTGTGCTGCTTCCAATGTCTTTTTATGCCAAACTGAAGTTCCATGTTGCTGAATCGTCGTGCTATTGGCACTGTATCCACAGAAACTTTGTGTTGTTGGCATCGAGGATTTCCAAAATATTTTTCTTTTGAAGGCTTTTGCGAGAGTACCAATGGTATTTGATATCCCTAAGGAGATACACGAGATGCCTATATGATTTGCAGCGAAACACTTGTCTCTTTGTTGCGGCCTGGCGTAAGAAGTGTCTTTTCAAACTCGGCGACGAAATCCCTACTCTTGGAGTCTCGGTGAGACCATATTTAATCATTGTCAAGCGCAACATATACCACATCGCGTCGTTGCAAGCTGGTGAGGAAGACAACTGGAGAAGGCTTTTCCAACTTCGGCAAACAAGTACCTGGCACGTCTTTGCTGCTTTGACCTTATGGTATTTCATTCTCTCATTGGAAAAATTGTATCCCGACCTAGGAGTGTCCAAAAAACAATCTTCTTGGTTCTAGAGAATCAAAACTTGCACCGCAGTGACATATCCAAAATTTAGGGCCAAATTCCATCAGGACAAGTCGGAATGAACTTTTGAAGGCGATGCACAAGTTTGTCATTTCGAATTCACAGCACTGCATGCTATCATTGGAGAGTACATATGTCAAACTAGGAACGTCCATATTCCAAGTCGTCTGTGACCTTACAAAGTCAAGTTTGAGACCTGCAAAACCTGAAAATATCGTGGCAGAACTCCTTTTAGATTGGTCCCAACATTGTTTTGAAGTTTCACCTTATGTCTGCCTTGCTGCATTTCAGCTTCATGCACTCTTATTGAGAAATTCATATCTTGAACTTCGGGTGTTGGAATCTCGGTCCATCTACACTGTTGGAAAGAAAACTCCAAAACCCGCAATATTTGTAAATACCACGGCAAAAATCCTTTCAGGACGTCCGCCATAATATTTTGAAGTTGCAACAGACATCTGCCGCACTTGTTTTCTAGATTTGCGCACTCTAGAAAATTATATCTTGGGCTAATAATCTCTAAATTGCGACCCGTTTGCGCCATTAGAAAGTATCATAGAGCTGCATCTCATATGAATTTCACGGCAAAATCCATTTTGGGTTAGAAACAGAAAATTCTCAAAATGTGACCTAGCTGCAGTTAACTTTCAGATTCGTGTAGCTCTGACAAAAAAATCGTATCTTGAGCTAGGGGCCTCCAAATTGCAAACGGTTTGTGTTGTTGGAAGTTAGACATCCAAATTACAACATCTAAAATGTTTGGAGCAGAATGTATTCCATATGGACTACAGTAGTTTTCCAAAATTAATCCTATCGTCCGTTGAGCTCGCTTTCTAATTCTATGCTCTCTGAGTTGTCCTACGAATATTTATTTTTCTTGAAATTGACTCTATAGTATTGCATGTAGTAACTTTAGCTATCATGCTTCACAAATCTTATCACTTCATTTATTTCTTTTGCAGACTCGCAAAGAAGTTCAAAGGGGTCCTGATATCAGTCTGAGATGTCATTCAAGATTCAAAGCCACCCTTTCACCAATTGTTGCGCTTGATTTGTTGACAGTCTTGAAGTTCATCAGTGGCGTCTCCCATGGTTATTGAAGGTTATTCAAGCGATACGACTGGGACCTTCAACCAACACTTGCGCAAGAGAAGCAAATTATCATGCTCGAGGCCTAACAATAAGATACATGGTCAAGAGATCAACACAACTACTGAATGCGATACATGTACATTGAGGATGGTGTATTAAAATGTGGAGACTTCATATGGACTTGGAAGAAGCATTCGGGACGAGTCGGCAATAAAGCCTAGTTTGCGATTATTTTCATGACTTAGGATTTTGTGTAGGAAAACGACTAATCCCTTTCGTCTCTACACTTTTAGATGTATCAAATTTGTAACATTTAAGCAATAAAATATCCTTTATACTTCAACGCTAATTGTCTACTTTTCCTCATTTATATATGTTCCCACATTTGGATGAGTTATGATGATCCCATATTTTTAACTCATGCAACTAAACTTAGAATGAAAGTCTAAGCTACCTACGTACCTCGGTGAAGAGGATCAAGTCATAGCGTAGTTCAGAGTGATGAGTTTTTTTTAACGCCCTAATTTTTGCCTAGGTCGCCTCTCGCGAGGTTTTCAACCTAGCGGACTTTTTTGTTTTGACTTTTTCCTAGGCCTCCTCTTTGTAGGTTTCAACCTAGTAGACTATTTCTTTTGGTCGTACACAGTTTAGACTCATGCTGGCCAAGAGTGTAGCAACGTGCAGTTTAGGCTCATGCATCAAGGAGTGTCATGACTTGCAGTTTAGGCTCGTACGTCGAGGAGTATAGCTGACTTTCATGGGAAGTATTGCTTCAGAAATTTTCCATTGATTGGACCAACTATGAGACTATTCTTATCAACGGTTTTGTATGCGCCATTTGAATAGGCTTCCTTCACAACATACGGCCCATCCCATTTCTAAGGAAACTTGTCGCACATGCATTTGTTGAGAAATATGGGTCTTCGAATAGCTAGGGACAAGTCTCCCACTTGGAATGATCATGGCCGCACTTTCTTGTTGAAGGCATGACTCATGGATTGCGATCTACAATGATGAAATCTATTGCTCTAGCGTAAGTACTGCTTCTGCGCCATACACCGAAGAGTAAAGAGTTGCTTGTGTAGTAGTTCTGAAGGTTGTCCGATATGCCCACAAAGCTTCACTAATTTTCTCATGTCAATCTCTCTTGTTCTTTGCAACAACTTTCTTCAAAAGGTTACCAAGCGTCTTGTTAAAAGCTTCAGCAAGGACGTTGGTGGGTGCATTATACATTGAAGATTTATGTTGCTTGAAACCGAACATCTCGCACAGACTCTTCATGAGCTTGTTTTCAAATGGAATTCCATTATCAATGATTATGTATCTTGTTATGTCGTACCTAAAATTAATATATGAATTGATAGGATCAACAACAGTTTCCTTTTTTCACCTCCTTGAGTGGAACAACTTCAGCCCATCTAGAGAAGTATTCCGCAGCGGCCAATATGTATATATGTCCTTTTGATGACTTTGGAAGCGGTCCAACAACGTCAAGTCCCCATGCATCAAAAGGCCATGAAGCTACAGTTGGATGAAGAGGCTCTGGAGGTTGGTGGATGTAGTTGGCAATGAAATTGACACGCTTGACATCTTTTGGCATGCTCTATGCAATCCTTCACCATTGTTGTCTAGTAGTAGCCCATCCTCTTGATGAGAAAATGGAGCTTGGGACCAGATTGGTGTTCTCCACATGGACCAGAATGTGCTTCATCCATCGCTTGGCGGGCTTCTTCTTTGCCAAGACATCACAAGAATAGTCCTTCAATAGAGCGACGAAACAATATCCCCTTATAGAAGATGAATCGTGGTGCTCTTCGTTTGATGTCTGTTCTTTGTCGCGGATCCTCATGTAACTTTCCATGTTCAAGGTACCCTATCACTGGTTGCCTCCAATATTCTTCTTTAATAACTCGAACAGATGTATGATTACTTTCATTGATTTGAAGATCAAGAAGTATAGTAATAACCCATCGATGACACACATATACCTTTGTTGACTCATTCTCTCCTAGTGCCATCATCGTGGCCAAGTTAGCCAAAGCATCACCCTTGCGATTTTCTTCTCTTGGGACGTGGCTTAAGAACACTTGGTCGAATCTTTCAAGTATACCAGAAGCAAATTGATGGTATGGAAAGAGATCTTCCTTCTTTACCTCGTAACTCCCCAACAGTTGGTTGATGGTCAGCTTAGAGTCGACGTAGATCTCCAACTGTAGAATCTTCATGTCTAATGACATTTCGAGACCTACGACAAAGCTTTGTACTCCGCAGTGCTGTTGGAGCATGTTTCACCTAAAACAAAGGAGAATTGAAAGACTTGTCTTTCTGGAGAGATCATCACAATACATGTCCCCGCACCATTACGACGTGCAGATTCATCAATTAAAATTGTCCATGGTGATTCTTCAATGAAAAAAATGTCTTCATCTAGAAACTCATCAGAAAGCTCACATTCCGCTGGAAGAGGGTAATTAGTTAGAAAATTGGCTAGTTTTTGTCCTTTTACAACCTTTTTAGGTGTGTATGTGATCTCATTTGGTTAAACAATATGGGCCATATTTCTAGGCGTCCAGAAAGAACAAGTCGATTCATCATGAACTTCAGGGGATCTCCTCGAGAGATGAGCTTGATGGTGTATGCTTCAAAATAATGCCTTAGCTTCTTTATCTCAGAAAGTAAGGCTAAGCATATTTTCTCAACATGCGTACAGTTAACCTCAGCTCCTATTAGAGTTCGAGTGAGGTAGTACAAGGATTGTACCTTTCCTTCCTCATTCTCTTGGGCAAGTAGTGCTCTAAGTGAACGTTCATGTGTCGCGATGTATAGCATCAATGGCTTCCCAAGCATTGGCACCGCTAACACTGGTGGATTCAGCAAGTATCTCTTGATGCTTTCAAAAGCCTTTTGACATGACTGATCCCAATGAAAAAGGATATCCTTCCTCAATAGATGATTGAAGGGTTGACATCGTCCGGCCAGATTAGAGATGAACCTCCGGATAAATGCTAAGTTTCCTTGGAGACCTCGAAGCTCCCTCAAGTTCTTTGGATTGGGGGTCAATCTTTGCGGGATCAACTTCAATTCCACGATGGCGTACAATAAAGCCAAGAATCTTTCCTTAGGTAACTCCAAATCCACGCTTGAGTGGATTCATCTTCAAGTCGAATTTTCTTAACCTTTCAAAAACAATTCGAAGGTATTCAAGGTGGTAACGCCTACACTTTGTCTTCACCACCAAATCATCGACGTAACATTCAACCCTCTTATGAAGCATGTCGTCAAAGATGTTTATCTCCGCGCGTTGGCAGGTGGCACCATCATTTTTTAGACCGAAGGGCATCACTTGGTAGCAGTATATCCCTTTTTTGGGAGTTTGGAAAGCAGTACACTCTTCATCTTTTGGAGATATTATGATTTGATTGTACACGGAGGGCCCATATGAATAACATAGCTTCATGCTCTGTTGTAGCATCAACCATGAGTTCAATAATTGGTAGCGGAAAGTCATCTTTCGGACATACCTTGTTTAGGTCTCGAAAATCAACACAATCACGTATTTGACCATTCTTCTTCTTGACAAGTACAATATTTGATATCCATGATGGTTACTTCACCTCTCGACTAAAACCCGCATCGATGAGCTTGTTGACTTCAACTTCAATTTGTGGTACTAGCTCGGGTCAAAACATGCCTTGTGACTGCTTCACAGGGCGTGCTCCGCTTTTGATCCCTAAATGATGAATGACTACCTTAAGACTAAGACCATGCATTTATTTATACGACCAAGCGAAGAAATCTTTGTACTCGGTCAATAACTTGGAGTATTCCTCCTCCTCCTGAGGTTTAAGAAGCGCACTAATGAAGGTGGGGCGTGGATCTTCCGGAGCGCCTAAATTGAGCTCCTTAAGCTTATCCACAGTCGATTGTTTTCCATATTCTAGTTGAGGGGTAGCCTCGTGTACTTCATCATCAACGTCAAGGCATGGGCTATCTTCCACAGTTATGTGATAGGATGTTTCCACAAAATCTTACTTTTCTGTTTGACTTCCTTGGATGGTCGGCATGGCTTCTTTCTCTCTCTCTGCTTCTTTACGAGGCTGGAAAATGTAAACAATAGTTCTCCTTTGCACCTTTAGTGGACCATCTGTGGATATTGACAAAATAGACTTCCTCTTCATACGTGATGGGAAAGCACTACAGATTTCTTTGTCAGTAAAAACTTCAAAATGACCCCGCTCCTCATGGCCTTGCTCCTTATGTTTTGACATCTTTCTAGATATTATTGTTTGTGAGTACAATTCTATGTGTCCCTTGATTCTCCTCTCTTAAATTCTCCGTAATTCGAGGGCTTGAGAAGCGTCTTCTCGAATGTAGGACGATGCAGGCCTCCTTGTGATGTATTTAATCGCCAAGAACGTCGAGCAGCACTTTGTTGTTACGGGTTGATCTCGGGGAAGAACTCTGTTGATCACTCCTTTGTTGAAGAACTATGCACTTGATGATTAATCTCTCTGTTTGTGGATACCTTCACCAATTACGGAATGTTCTTCTCCAATTCTGAATCCCCGGAGAGTTATTTAACCCCTCTGTTTATAGTTATAGAGGATGGACAGTCCAGTTACATAGAAGCTCTCTTGCTTGATTCTGATTGGCTCATGTTAGACATCAAACTTATCTTACAAGCTATGTGATAAGGTTGCTTGTGATTGGCTAAGACGTGTCATTTTAGCCACTTGGCGACTGTGGTTGGCGCGCACACATATATATATATTTATAATTTTGGGTGCGCTTTGCACGAGTAAGTCATAGTAAATATATATAAAAAATACTACTACTTAAAATGATAAAATAAAGCTTATAAACAAATATCTGCAAATTCAAATTGAGGGATGAGAAAGTACGCAACTTTTGTTCATGGGAAAAAATTACGGCCAAAAAATAATAGCACCTTATAAATCCCATTCCGAAAGCAATATTACTCGAAACCGATGGGAGGCAAAAAATATGAAATATGAAATATGATCTCCTTTTAACGTATAATTTCGGGATCAACTTTTTTGAAAAACCTACTTATGAAAAGATTTAAGAGCTAATGGACGGTTCTTATCTATATATATATTAAAGAAATAAAGTTACCATATATAATTAGCATTATGGTTATATGATAATTTTATTCTACATTTAAGTTAGTATATATATATATATAGAATTTGAATTAAATAACTTACCCTTTTGAAAAACTATAATTGTTATCATTAATTTCAATTTAGCACCTTCTAGGAATTGAAGGGTATAAGTTGAAACTTCTTCATTTAGTTGCAGTCAAGCTAATATTGGAAGGGTCTAATATTTTTTTTGTTAAAAAATATTAATTTTGAATCATTAGATTATGTGAAAGGTTTTTTTCCTTGAATTCAACGAGAGGGATATTGGTTTCTAATTGATAGTTTCTATAGCGATTTTCAAGTGACAAAAGCTATATTTAAAAAAAATTATATGACGTGAAATATATATTTTTTAAATTGTAAACAAATTATTCAAAATGGGATTAGTTTTTAAGAATATAATGTAATTTTAAAATGATAAGATATTTTTGATTTAGTAAAGAGTTTTTAAAATTATTATAATAAAAGTCATATCAATGATAAAATAAAGAAACCGAAATCTTATGAAATATTTACAAAAATATCTGGCCAATTTTATTATTTACTTTTTATAGCTAATATACATAAATGATATACCCACAACACATGATTATACACATATTGTATATGAATTATATATAAATTACACATTCTTCAATTTTTTAATTTAGGTGATTGCGTGAGCACCTATTTAGATTGATTAGATAAAGCTAAAAGAAAATTATGAAATAATTTCAACCAAAGACTAAAAATATAAATAAAATTCTTAGGTAGACAATTGCTATTAAAACTCATCCTTTTATAGCGGAATAAAATACTTTTTGTAAAAATATAAAGAAAGGCATAAAAATAAGATTATAGAAAATAAATATAGAAAAAAATGCATGAAAAATGTAAAAACCATAAATAAGATATGACAACGAATTTCTTCTTCTATTTCATCTTTTTTTAGTATAAAAAATTTGGAAGATGATCTCATCAATTTAAAAAAAAAATAAACTCAAATACATGGATTATAAGATAAGAAAATCTAAGAATTTTTCTTTTTTTAATTTACATTATGCGTCGTTTTTAAAAAATCACCATCTAAAGAATCATTAGAGTTTTTAGATAGTCGATTAAAGTGAATTTTAAATCGAGAATAATATCTCCACTCACAGCATTACAAAGATAATCATTGTTGAAATATATATAGAGTTTTAGAGATTGGAATTTTAAAATAGAAATATTTTTTGAAAGATGACAACATACTAAATAAGAGTTCAAATCGTAGTAAAAGAATCACGTCATAAAAAAAGAATCGTTCATATTGTGTCAACATTTGTGCTTTGCCATAAATACAAGTTATTATTTCACTTTGTGGCTATTTTAGGTTCCAATGGCACCAATGAGAATGGTGAAGAATAAAATTATCATTACGAGATTTGAGAAAATGTTCGTCTTTTTTCATGTAGTGTGTCTTAATTATTATCTAACGATTATCTATAATTATCTAGAAGGTTTAAATTTCAATGTTATTTACGTATAATTCAAATAACTCAGATATTTAAATGGTTAATGTCAAATATCAAATGGAGTCATACTTGAAAAAGAAAATTCACTAGCTAAAGAATTTTTAAATTTTTAGATAGCCAACTAAAATGAGTTTTGAATTAAGGATAATATTTTCACTTAAATTATTATAAAAATAATTATTATTGAAAAATAAAATTTTAGAAACTGAAATTTTAAAATAGAAATATTCTTGGAAAATATCAACGCACCAAATAAGAGTTCTAGCAGTAGTAAAAGAGTCAAGTCGTATCTAAAGAGTTCTTCATAGACTAAATATTTGATTGTTTTGTGATAAATATAGGTTATTGTTTTAATTCCTGACTTTTTTTAGGATCTATGACCCCGGCGAGAATGGTTCAAAAAAAGAAAATAGAATTATAACTAGGAAATTTGAGAAAAAATTAACCTTTTTTCGTGGAGTGTTTGTTAATTAATATCCAATGATTATCTATAGTTACCAAGAATATTTAAATTTTAAGATTATTTATATATAATTCAAATAACTTAAATATTTGACGTGGTTAGTGTCTGCGCATCCGCACGGGTACTAATACTAGTTCCTTCTTATACATGAAAAAAAAAGGCTTATAAAAGGCTTATAAAAGGAACATCCGACCTGTGCATCACATTTCTAATAACTAAATATATTAACTCTCTCAAATGAATGTCCTCTTTTAGCACTTTTCTAGAAAGTTGGAGTTATTATATGCACATTGGAAACTAAGATAAAACGTGCAGAAGTTTCTAGCCTCTTATATTTAGTTCACATTAAAAATTTCTTGGTTTGATGCAAAATTTAAAAATATAAATAAATGTTTTGTAAATTAAATATACTCGTTGTCTTAAGTATGTCATGTCGCTGCTACAATTAAGTGGGAGTATTAAGAATAAATAAGAATATTAAAATTATAAAAACTTACCCAATATAAAAAAGGACCACTTCTTAATTAAAACAAAAGGTAAAAGGAAACATAAACTAAAACGAATGACGTTGTAGTAAAACAATTTGTCTAAGAAAAGACTGTCTATTCCATCCTATCAGTTGCGAAGGGGCCAGCGACCTATGACCAACCACCAGAAACAATCATCCCAAATTGTCAACTAAAATCTTTTTAATTTGATTAAGGCCGTCATTGTAAGCTGTCATAACCTGACTATTTTTAAGGATGCTGTGGAAATTTAACTATCCCAATCCACCCAGAAAATTTTCAGCTAGACCCCTCGTTCTAAACAAATGCCACTTGAGACTTCTCTTTATATGTGAGTTAAGTGTCACTTTCAAAATTTAAAGGGCTCATTCGTAAATATCATGTACCATTTGTTTAACCCAAAAATAAATTTTTCGGGCAAAGTCAATATCCAGAATAAATAAGATTACTAATAAACAAGATTAACTTACTCTCCCAATAATTTAAAGAATAAATCAAGGAATGAAAATAATTGACAAAGAAAATATGAAACAGTTTGATAATCACTCCCAAAATTATTGTTTAAAACCTTGAGAATAAAGTAAAGAATGATTGCATAAATTTCAATAGTTATATGATGATATTACAAATGAGGTTTCAGTCCTTATATAGGAGCATACAATTATAACGGTGCTTATCCGTGAAACGGTACAATTGAATTTATATGTGATTTCTAAATAAATGAATTAATTTGATCTGAAATAATAAAATAATCAAAGAATTATGCAACACTTAGACTTAGGATATAGACAAAACAACAGAAGTAATAGTTCCGGGAACATGGTTTCCGGGCACAACAACAACGAAATCAAAAAGTAAGAAGATAAGATTGTATTGAGCTTTGTATAGAATGTCGCATTAGTTTGCCAGAAAATTCGTGTCCTTTACAATGACAACTAGCTCACTATTTATAGCTATGAAGGAGGTCCTTGGATCGTGCCCTTCTTTAATGTCAATTATGAGGGACATTGATGAAGATTTAACGGTAACCATAAATGTCAAATTTCCTATAATGAGTAACTGCTCGTAATGCCATGGAATATTCTCTATTAAGTGCTACCGGGCGAAGAGCATTTATCACATCTTTATGAGCGTTACTCTTTCCGGTGACAAACGAAAAAATTGCCTTCGGTCTTTGTCCATCCCCCTGTCATGGGTTCCACCTATTCCTTTTTTGGACAGCCACATGCCATTGCTTATTTTACCATATACAAACGGTTCCCTTACTTAATCTGGGCTCATTAATGGTATTAATTACCTTGATTTCATGTTACCATATACAATTGTAACAGAAATATTTATGGCTAAAGATTTCTTGTAACTGTATCGATTTTCCTTTCTTATTTATGACAGGTTCGTGCATCTTCTCGTCCTTTATTCATTCTGTTTGAGTTTCTCTCTACATGTCCGGCACTTTTCTCAGTATAACCCCGTACGTGTTCCTCCCGTGCCTTTTTCGCATTTTTAAATCTTCTAATTAAGAATGACACTTGTCACTATGTTGATGGTCCACGTACCATGCCCTGTCACCTCATTGATAGTCCATATGCCATGCTTTTTTTTCCACTAATACAGATAGTCCATCCCCCCCCCCCCTTCCTGAATATTCTCAACTGAATATTTGGTAAGTGGTAAGTATTTATGGCGGGAATTCTTTGTCGTTGTTTCTCGAGTATCATTATTCCCTCTTCAGAATCGATGTGATGTATGTCACATACATTTAATACCCATGCCACGTGGCTTCACTTGATTGGTTGTGCAGTTTCTCAGCATTTTTTAGGGTTTTTTCTACTGGTGCATCAGTCACAAAGTGACGGTTCTAGTATGACACTTCATAATGATAACCTTTAAATGATGGCCGCATCTCCTTATAAATACTTCATCCTCTTTTATTTCTTGAAACCTTCTTCCTTCTTCTCTGTATCCATCATCTTAACCTTCCTTCGTAGTCTTATACCTTTCCTATGTATTTTCTTTGTTAAACATATTTTCTTCAACACCAGACCCTCGCAAAGTTGTGATCGTCGATGAGCTTGCTCTTTCTACTGCCCCTACTAAGAGTAGGAGAGGTAGTAGACTCTACAGTCTTGGTTCGTTATCTACTCGCGTTTCTACTTCTAAAAGTACTTCCACCAAAACATCTTCTTCTAGACCTAGAACTCCTTTAACCCCTAGAACTTCTTCTAAAAATATGGATCAGAATGAATCCATGCGTGAGCCTACGGTTTCTGAGATTGTTCCTCAAAAGTTTTCTTTTGTATCAGATCGTGAAGCCATGAAAATCCAAGTTTCTTCTATAGCTTCCATTAACCCTGTGGAACACTACCCAAGTCTTACTCATAGTCTTCTTTCTTTAGTTCGACCAGAATGTCATTGGAAACCATATTTTCCAGTTTTAATTCCTAATGCCAACCAAAGAATCACTTCTTACCATGTTGGCTTCTCTTCGTTTATACCTACCCTTTTACTTTAAGGTTTAAGACTCTTATTGACCTAGTGATCATCAAGATCTGTCGCTATTTTAATGTTTGCCTCGGCCAAATTGGTCCCATTGTGTGGAGGGCAGTGGCATGCCCTCGCTATTTGTCGGATTTAGTTTTCGATCCTTTTACTTTCTGTCACTTACTTCATCTTATTCTCCTAAGTTATTTTGTCAAGGTGTATTTTCTCTCGTGACTAGAAGTAAAAGGGTTTTATTTAGCCCCGAGGATGACCGTGACCGTGGCTGGCATGCCCGATTTGTTGCTGCCTCGCTTGTGGATTAGTGGGTGAAGAAAATGCCTTTTCCGAAAAATGGAACATTGCACGTAAGTTTTTTTTCTTTTTCTTTCTTTGATGTCTTGAGTTCCTTTATATAATCGCATATTCATTTTCAGCAACCATGGAAGTCTTCGAAAAATTCCTGACTTCCATGCTTGGGTAAAAAAAATGTTGACTGTTGCTCCCATGGACAAAAGATCTTGAAAATTTCTTTCACAGAAATTTGGTTGGAAAGTGAAGACTCATAGTACTCTTTATGCTCGCAATTTATTTCCTTTTTTACCTGTTCATATATTAATTTTTCATCACCCCCTTTTTATTAGAGTTTGCCATTTGTGATATCAGTCCCGCATCTGTTCCATCAACCACGATTTCAATAAGTCTTGCTGAACAACGGATTTTGAGTGCTTCTTCCTCCAAGAGAAAAACTGTTGAAGCCTGTGTGTCTGATGATGAAGAGGATGCAAAAGAAGGTTCCTTGGTGAGAAAATCGCGTGTCAGAAGATGCATGTTTTAAGATGATGAAACCCATGTTTCTCATGATCCCCATAAAGTTCGATTCCCTTCAGACTCATTGATGAGCTGGAGGGTGCTCTTTAAGAAATATCTGATGAAGATGCTAGTAAATCAGCCAACCCTCCCCCGCCCCCCAAGTCCTATTGAAAGGTTATTCGCCTATGGCTTTGAGCGTGAGGAAGGCCTCGGGCCTGTTTTTGAAGAATTTCCACTCGCTTCCTTCCAGTTTTACCCACTGTTAACCCTTTGTGTCTTTACCTAGTGTTTCCCCAATGGTTTCTCCCGTTGATGCTCCTCATGTAGAAGATGAGACTTCTAGCAACAGGCAAGATATGAAAAACGTTATTATTGAAGTTCCCGAGGGTGGGAATTTATTGAGAAAATCTGGACAAGCTAATGTATGGTTGAAACCGTTGTTAGAACCCGTGGAAAAGAAGAAGTTGGAGGGTCACAGTTCCTTGACTTTAATGAATGAAATCGTTCATTCTTCTCTTAAGTTATAACTTAACTTATATTTCCTTCCTTCCTTTTCCTCATTTGTAACTCTTCTTCTTTTGTCTTTTTTGTAGATTAATTGTATAGGCACTGAGATTATGAAAAGGATCTCTTGGACTAACCAGCAATTAAATGAGTTACGCACCGAGGCTGATAACTGGAGAGAACAATTTGAAGGTCTTCAGTTGGAGAAGGGATCTTGCAGAGGAAAAAGAAGATTTGGAGCAACAACTGAGGATGGTCTCCGGTGAGTTAGCAATTTTAAAAGCTTCTTTCAATCAAGATGAGAAGGATGAGGACAGATTGGAATCTTCCTTT
Organism: Nicotiana undulata; assembly: GCA_005239495.1. Taxonomy (NCBI): domain Eukaryota; kingdom Viridiplantae; phylum Streptophyta; class Magnoliopsida; order Solanales; family Solanaceae; genus Nicotiana; species Nicotiana undulata. The sequence goes on from ML279728.1 coordinate 112,435, forward strand.
GCTGAACAACATTCCAAGGCTATTGAAGCTATACGGAGTTTGAAAAAAGTCCTTGATCAAAAAGAGGTTTACGCGGGTGATATGGTGCAGACTATCACCCAAGCTCAAGAAGATCTCTGTGCATCTACAAGTAAAATTCAGTTCCCGAAAAGTTCTCTTGCTCCTTTGAAAACGGGTTATGAAACCTCGGAGGCAGAAAAAGAAGAATAGAAAGCTGAAATTAAGCAGTGGGAGAAGGATTATGAAGCCCTCGAGGATAAGTCATCACTTGACTTTAGTTGGGATTTTTTGAACACTCGCCTCAAGACTTTAACTGAATCTAGCCAGGAAGGCTTTGACCTCAATACTGAGATTGCAAAGGACAGAGAAACAATTGAACAGACTCAACATCGTCAAAGCTTCTCTACACCAAAGGATGAAGGTTATAAGGGTGATGGAGATGGAATTGCTCCTGGTGAAACCGATGTTCAACTATTTTCTCCTCAATTTGATCCTTCTTCTCCCGTTGATGATTCTCCTTAGCTTTTCCCTTTTCCAGATTTTTTGTTGAAAGTGTTTGTTTGTTGGTTTTTGTTTGAAACTCCCTTTTGTTTTTCTTGGACAACTTTTGGAACGTTTTACTACCCCTGTCTTTTTGAGGTTATGATATAAATATCTTTATTGCTTTTTCCGCATATTATTCTTTCTACCCTTTTAATATTTTAGCTTACTTTTGCACTTAAAATGCTTTAATACACAGTGACTTCAATATACACGGGTTTTTATAAAAGAGGGCTCTATTATATTAACGACAATGATGAAGCTGACGTCTCATCTTCATATTGGTGCAAATATATGAAACATGAAGTAGACATAAAAATGAGAAATAATTTGAGGAAGTTGTATATTTTAAATTCTCTAATGAATAAACTATGTACATCATTTTCATAATTGTTCATACAACATTTTCATAACTGCTTTCATTATAGCAGGTTTAAAAATTCGGGTCTATTTTCCCGCGATTAAATTTATGGCCTTAACTGAGAAGCTCGTGGGAATATCTTGCATCCTTTTTGCGAGTTTGAATGCCTTTGAAATTTTTTAAGTAATCTTCAAGGTTTTACTTCGAGCTGAACTATGCCTTTGGCATACATCTTCTTTCCCTATGCAACCTTTTATATGCATAGTCCCCCCAGTGTTGGAGCATTGAAGTATGAAATCTCGAACATTGGACAACTCATTTCTTTTGATCCTTCACCTGAAAAGGAAAATACAAATGGGACTTGGAGATAATTTTTTAGACGATGACTTCATAATACTTTTCCATCAGAAAAGTTCTAACCTAGACCGGGAATAATTCAGTAATTCGCGTGTCTTTCGAGTCTAATATCATCATTTGATACGGGCCATCTTTTTGCCTATCATATAAAATGGTTAGTAGAAATCAAAAGAACAGAATAAAATTGAACTAGTGTGATACCTGACCGTGGATATTATCCTCGTTTAGAAGTAGTACTTCTGTCGTCCATGGTTTCCAACTCATATGCTCATTTCCCAACAATGCCTCTAACCTTGTATGGGGTTTGGGCTCAGCTTTCCTGTTTGCCGTTTTTGTTTACCGGAACACCTTTCTTAGGACGAAGTCCCCAATCTTGAAATACCTCAAGTTGGCTTTCCTGTTATAATATCGTCCAATCATCTGTTTATGAGTCGCCATTTGAATTAATGTTGTTTCTCTTCTTTCTTCTATCCAAATTTACCCGCATATCTTCCTCATTTGTCGCTTTAGTGGAATGTGTGTACCTCGTACTTGGTTCACCTATCTCTACCAGAATCAATGCTTCAGCTCCGTATACAAGTGAAAATGGAGTCTCACTCGTACTAGTTTTTGTCGTTGTTTGGTAAGCCCGTAGCACCCCTGGTAGTACTTCTGTCCATTTTCCTTTTGATTCTTCCAATCTCTTTTTTTAAGGTATTGATGATAACCTTATTTGTCAATTCATCTTGTCCGCCGCTGGGCGATAAGATGCGAAAGGAAACTTTGGAAGAATTTTGTGACTTTTACGCCTATGAATTGGGAGCCATTGTCGCATGCAATCTCCTTTGGAACTCCAAATCGGCATATAATATTTCACCAAATAAAATTCATAACTTCTTTTTCTCGCACCTGTTTAAAAGCACCTCCTTCTACCCATTTTGAGAAATAATCTGTTAAAACTAACAAAAAATCGTACCTTTCCTTTAGCTTGATGAACCGACCCTACGATGTCCATGCCCCATTTCAGGAAGGGACATGGTGAAATAACTGAATGGAATAGCTCCGCCGGTCGATGCATGTTATTGGCATATTTCTTACATTTATTGCACCTGGCTAAAAATTATTCTGCTCTTTCTCCCATTTTTGGCCAATAATATCTTGCCCTATTAGTGTATTCACCAACGATCTTCCCCCGGCGTGATTGTCATAATGCTCCCCGTGTAGTTCTCTCATTACATATTCCGTCTATGATGGTCAGAAGCACCGTGCTAAAGGTCCACCAAACATTTTGCGATATAAATTTTCACAAATTAAACAGTACTCGGCAGCTTTCAACGTAACAATTGGGATTTTTTATTATCCTCGAGAAAAATACCATATTACAAAAAGTTCAAAAATTTGTTTCTTAAATTCCAAGTTACATTATTGAAATTTTGTGCCTCGCTCTTGGTTTGATCGAGTGCTGAATGAAACAAATGTACCACAACAACGTTTTCTACATTTGGTCCATCTGCGACAGACACGAGATTTTCCAATGCGTCTGCTTCTGCATTTTCTTCCCTGGTATTTGCACGTCTTTCCATGTTTAAAAATGTCTAAGCCATTCTCGTACCTTTTCGAGGTATTGATGCATTCACGTCTCTCCTGCTACGTAAGTCTCCTGCATTTGATTAACCACCAGTCGCGAGTCACTTTTGATCAGAATTTGTTCGAAACCGAGTTCTCGTGCCAGTTCCAAGCCTGCAATCACAGCTTCATACTCTGCGCATTTGTTAGTATTTATATAATAGTTTATTGCATGTCTTATGACTTGACCTGAGGGTGGAATTAAAATAACACCTAAACATGTTCCTTTAACATTTGAGGAACCATCAGTAAATAGGGTCCAAGTCCCCAGATTAGCTCCGTTAAACACTTGTAGTTCTTTTTCTACATCAGGAACTAAGCTCATGCTAAAATCTGCTACAAAATATGCTAACACATGTGATTCTATTGCAATTCTAGGTTGATATATGATATCATACTTGCCCATTTAGCTAATCTACCTAATAATTCATGTTTATGCAGTATGTTTCTTAATGGGAAAGCAGTTATAACGTAAATAGGATGATACTGAAAGTAAGGTCGTAACTTTCTTGATGCTATAATTAAAGCTAAAGCAAACTTTTCTAGGTGTGGATACCGTGTCTCAACATCTAGTAAAGACTGGCTAACATAATAAATTAGGGATTCTTTACCTTTATCTTCACGTACCAACACCGCACTTACCGCTACTTCTGACACAATGAGGTAAATGAGACATCTTTCACCATCTTTTGGTTTGGCTAACAGAGGCGGATTTGATAGATTCGACTTTAGGTCCTAGAGAGTTGTTGGAACTCATCAGTCCATTCAAACTGATTTTGCTTTTTCAGCACTGAAAAGAATTTAAAACGTTTTGCTGATGACTTTGATATAAATCTTCCCAGAGCTTCTATCCTGCTTGTTAATATCTGCACTTTTTTATTGCTCGTGAGTATATCTGGTATGTTCTCAATAGCCTTGATTTGTGTGGGATTCACTTTAATACCGCTGTTAGAAACAAGAAAATATAAAAACTTACCTTAAGCCACGCCAAAAACGCACTTTTCCGGGTTTAACTTCATATTGTACTTGTAGAGAATCTCAAAGGTGTCAGACAAGTTTTGAAAATGATCCCCCGCCTGTGTTGACTTGACCAACATATCGTCTATGTAGACGTCCATGATTTTTTCCAGGTGTTCTTGAAATATTTTAGTCATCAATCTTTGATATGTGGCACCAGCACTTTTCAAGCCGAATGGCATAACTTTGTAACAATATGTCCCCTGGTCTGTGATAAACAAAGATTTTTTTCATCTTGAGGGTCCATTTTTATCTAGTTATATCTTGAATATGCAGCTAAAAAACTTAAAAGCTCATAACATGCAGTAAATCAATTAACTGATCTATATGTGGTAAAGAAAATGAATATTTAGGGAAAGCCTTATTTAAATCAGTATAGTCTACGCATACTCATCATTTTTCATTTTTTTCCACAACAGTAATACATAACTAGTCCGGGTACTTTACCTCTCATACTGAACCAATTTTCAAAAAATTTTGCACCTCATCCTGGATCACTTGATTTTTGAAGAACTCCTACTTCCTTTTCTTTTGCTTGACAGGTGGGTGTAATGGATATTCATTCAGCTTATGAGTCATCACCTCCGGTGGTATACCTGTCATATCTGAGTGCGACCAAGCAAAGCAATATGCGTTAGCACATAAAAATTCAATTAAATTATCTTTCATCTATGGGCTCAAATTTTCTCTGATGTAAACTATTATGTCTAGCCAGTGGACAAATAATATTGCAGCTTCGAGCTCCTCGGTGGTTGTTTTAATGTTCTCATTTTCCTCTAGCTCTTGAATCACATCAGGTATCGACTCAACATTGTCTTCCCTTGCATGTCTTCGGTTGAGGTTTTAACAGTAGTGTCCTTAACCAAATTTTATAATTGCTATTTTGCATCAGCATCATTGGCTATTGTGCTTGCAATCACCACCGAGTTGATACTTCTTGAAGCTTGTTCATCTCTGCGGATTCGACATATTCCCCACTGTGAAGAAAAGTTGATTACTTGATGCAATGTGGATGGGACAACATCCATATCATGAATCGATAGTCTTCCCATAATTATATTATAGGCCATGTCCGCGTCTATCACCTGGAACTTTGTATCATTGATGACCCCTTTCTGCAAATGTAGTAAGTACAACTTCCCCTTTCGTAGCAACTCTTGAATTATCAAACCCATACAAGGATCGTGCTTTTGGTATGACCTTATCATTAGCTTGAATTTCATTTACCACCCTTAGTAAAATGATGTTCATTGATCTACCTGGATCAATCAAAACTTATTTTACATTAGTATCATGTACAAGTAAAGATATTAATAGTGCATTGTTATGAGGAATCATCAAGTCATCCGCCGTCTTCATCATCGAATGTTATACTGTCTCCATCCAATATTTGGCGGACTCGCTTTCCGTGAGTGACACTGACTTTTGATGTCTTTTTTGCGGTTGTATTACTATATTGACCTCATCTCCTCCCGTTATGATGTTGACTGTTCTTTTTGGGGATGGAGGTTTTGGGGGTTCCTATCTATTCTTCATGTATGATTATCTCCATTTCTCACTGAACAGATCAGTTAGATAGAATTGCTTCAATAAATGTTCGACCTCTCCTTGCAAAAGTATGCAATCTGTTGTTCTTTGGCCATTATCATTATGAAACTCGCACCAGAAATATGGGTTTCTTTTGTTCGGATCTGATCTCATTCATTTTGGACATCGCACATTATCTCTCATACTTCTTAAAACAACCACTATGATAGGTGCTAATGTTAAAGCTGTAATCCAATATTCCTGCATGCATACTAGAATCATTGCTTCGGGCATCCCGCTCCTTTTTGAACTTGGATGAAAAACTCGCGTCTTTTTGCCTTTCTTGAATCAAATCGTGCATTCTCCTATTTAGATCGAGAGTGTTTCCCCGTAGGTCCCATGTATGGCTCGTACCTGAGTTTACCGTACCTCCTTTCTGATTCAGAGCGTCTCGAATCTGGTCTTTCTTCGGCCTTTGGCTGTGCGACTGTATCTTCTTCTATCTGCAGCTTTGTACTGTATCTATTGTACACATCGTTCCAAGTTGTTGCAGGAAATTCTCGAAACTTTCTTTCAACCTCCTCGTGGCTTCTGAAATTTTCTCGTTCAAGTTGCTCGCGAATGCAATAGCTGCCCAGTTATCAAGTACTTGAGGCAACATCATCCTCTCCCGCTGGAATCTATCTACGAATTCCTTGAGCAATTCTGTACTCCCTTTTTTAACCTTAAAGATGCCTTCCATCCTTTTTGCAACTTTTTGAGCTCCCGAATGTGCTTTTACAAGTGAATTTTCAAGCTCATCAAAAGAATCAATAAACTTTTCAAGTAAAAGAGAATACCATGTTAACGCTCATTTTGTGAGTGTTTCGCCAAACAATTTAACCAAAACTGATTCGATTTCCTGCTTGGTTAAAACATTTCCTTTTACGCCGGTAGTGAACATGGTTAGGTGATCTCGAGGTCCAGGTGTTCCATCATATTTGGGAATATCAAGCATTTTAAACTTTTTGGGAATTCGTAATGGTGTTGCACTTGGCTTCCAGGGTTGCTGTGAATACTTGTCAATATCCACACCTTTGATCACGGGAGGCACGCCAGGTGTCGTGCCCTCTTTTCCTCGCGAAATTGGGTTTCGACATTTCTAAGACAACTCCCTTCCTTTTGGGATGGGATATGAGGTTTGAAGAGTCGCCACCTAACAGATTAAGGTGCGTTAGGGCACCTAGAGTAACTAACTCATGAAACTAGTTTGTATTACCAGAGATCGGGTAAGGGCTCAAAATTACCTTGAGGGGAAGGTGTTAGGCACTCCTCGAGGTCCATAACAGTGGGTCCTGACCGAACTTAAGTAAGCGAATTAGTCTTAAAGGCAAATAAAGCAATTTGGATAACAATACAATACTTTAAGAAAGATTAAAGGGGGGTCCTAGGTTTTTTAGCCTATAGGATCATTTCCATGCAATACTTAGTAACTTTCCCCAAGTTGGGGTGCTACATATAATATTAGCGAACAAGTCATCATCTCCTTTACTACCCGATTACTATCTTTCAGTTGTTACCTAAGCATTCTAGTAGCTTATAACTCGTGTCTTATGCGTGCACTACCTGTCCCTTACCTATGGTCCTGGAGGTATTAGGACCTCTATTTAAGGTAGTTCTAGACTGACCTATGCTTCTTAAAATGAGAAAAATCTAGGCGACAAACAAAATTCAGATAGGACTATCATGTAAGGAGCAAATAAAGGCTCATGTTAACCTCCACAAGTAAACAACGAATGCACGCAGTTCAATCAGCAAATTTCATTCAATTAGGATCCTATAGGCAGGATATCTAGATGGGCATAAGCAGAATGTAAGAAAGCAGTTTATTAAAACGAGCATTGGGACCTACTGGCTTGCCTACTGATTTGATTAAGTTCTGAATCTGGGCATATTTCAGGCAGCAAGAAGTCAAAGTTTTAAGCCCATAATTCTTAATAACCCTACAAGTTTGCCTAAGTGATAACCAAAACTGATTAACAAAAATCCTATAGGCATGATATCTACAGGTTGATTAAAGACCTATAACATGACTTCTAAGCAAATTACTGATTTTAACTCATGAAAACAGGTTTTATCTCTTTAGATCATATAGGCATGCTTTCTAATTTGAAGAATTAATTAACTCCTATAGACATGATTTCTAGGTGTTGAAACTGATTACAAGCATGATTTGTAAATTTACCAATTGAATTTACTCTATAGGCATGGTTTCTACTAGTTTAAACCCTATAGACATGACTTTTAGGTGTTGAAACCGATTTGTTTATTTCTTATAGACACAGTATCTAAAATGAAGAAGACTGATTTTATATCTCCTATAGGCATGAAATCTATGTGGGCAGAAACTTTAAACAAGTTGACAGGCACGTTTGTTAATTTACACATATAAGATCTTAGACGCATGATCACTAATGCACATTGAGATTGGAAATATGTGTAGATCCTATGA
>ML279729.1:0-26372 GCA_005239495.1 Nicotiana undulata
TCCAAACACAGCTAATAGAAGGGGAAAACGATTGCAAAGCGTAGAGATTGCGTTTCTAGGAACTTTAGCGATATAAATTGTTAAAAACGAACCTTAATCACTAACGAACACCATGGAACCCTCTCTTCAGCTTTCTCACTGTTTTGGGACAAAGGTGAAATATTTTTGGGTCTTAAAAGTCGGATTTTCCGACTTATACTACTTGTTTGACCCGACCCGGCTCGCGACCCGGTTTCAGCCCGGACAGTCTGTGGTAAAACAGTCATAACTTCTTACTCCGATGTCGTTTGATGTGAGGTGTTTTTGGTTGCGAACTAGACTCGTAGACCTTCGATTCGGTAGGTTGTGGAGTCCCATAACTCTTTATATATTTGGAGAAATTATCTGATACATTTGACCCAAAGTTTAGAAAATTTATTAGAGAAATTTACGATAACTTTTGCCNTGTGTGATATTATAATATCTCATAACACATTATTCTTAGCATATTAGACACTCTTAGTCTTATCCCACAGGTGCAAGTTAACTTAAACCTTCCGAACGTGCGGGGTGCTACCCGAGTCATTTCTTTAACCACAAACCTTTGTTTAAGGGATTCCTTTGACCTAAAGCTTTAGTTTTGTTTCCTTGATATTACTACACATTTTCAGTCTTATTCTCCCAATGTGCTATACGCAATCATATATACCTTATATAACCACGCCACGTTACGTATTTTACATAAGAGAAGAGAGAAAAATAACACGTGGGGTTTCACAGTATAGGCCTTGGCACTCCATTAGGAGGCATTTTCCAAGTCCCGAGAAGACTTGATCCGATGTGAGGCCGATCTTCAAGGGCTCATGGAGGAGAGAAATGCCCTCAAACTTCTCAGTGGGTAGAAAGAAGAAGAGATCAAGGACCTCCGAGCCGAATTGGCCACGACTCACTAAGAACAGACTGGCCTGATTGAGTAGGTAATGAAAATATTAAAAGCTCACAGACTCGATTCAGGTACAGTGGCTAATACTTCAATCTCACAGGTTTAACAGAAGGTCGAGAGGATTGAGTAGTTCCAGGATGAGGTCAATATGATGAAGGCAGAGACCTTGGGGTGGAAAGAAAGCATGAACCGCTTTGCTACAGAGAACAAGGTTGCTCGAGCCCAATTGTCATCGGTCAAAAGTCATCTTTGAGGCATGAAGGATAAGAGATCATCTCAAGCAAAGAAAATAGAGGATCTCGAGACTCGGTTGGCCACCGAACTTGCAAAGGCCAAATCTGAGGCAGAAAAGGCTAAGGCCGATACCGAGGCAATAGTGGTTGTCTATCGGTCTGATGCTGAAGCAGCTCAAGCCCAAGTGAGAGAGACTGCCGAGACCACTCAGACTCCAACACATTAGGACACTGAACTCGCCAAATGCCAAGCTTGGAGGGAAACCCTCGAGGAGATCCATGCTCGAGGTTTCGATCTTACTGATGAGATAATAAAGGCTAAAGAGAATGAAGTTGATGCTAGAGCACTAACCTCCTCTGATGACGATGGTGATGATGATGATGATGATGACGAAGGGAGTAAGAGCGGGTCCGAGAATGGGGAGGACCCCGATGGAGAAGAAGCTTCCCCCGAGAATAGTTAGGAACCTTAGGTTTTTTCTTTTTGATCTTTTGTGTAGGACCCTGATCGGTCCTTGTAAATATCTATATATATAAAAGGCCTCTTTTTTCTTTGACTTGTTTTTATTTCGATTTCTGCCTTGTGTTTCATTCATGTATTATGAGAATTTAACTCACAAGTTCGAACCTTAAGGAAATTTGATCGAGGTATGACAAGTGTAGTCTTTATAATCGAGTGACTACTTGTTCGAACTCAAAGTAGGATGACCATTAGGTTTTAGTTGATTGAGGATGACTTCTCGAACTCAAAAAATAAAACGGACCTAAGGCTCTTGAATTAGGCCGATATGGCCTCAAAAGAATGGCTTTTTCCCTTTTTCGGCTTAAAAAGTTAATCATATAAAAGTTTGTCATGCCTTGGCACGAGATAAAACTATACCCATTAGGTTTTTCGAGAGTTGGTGTTATCGAAACCCCTACTTTGTTATGCTTTGGCACAAAAGTTTTCGAGGGTTCGAATAATTCGATACCCCTTAAGGTTTTTCGAGCATTGATGTTATGGGAACTCTTTTGTTATTTTTCCGAGGGTAGACTTTTTAACCGGTTTATAAAAGTATTCGAAGGTCTGTTTTTATTACGGAATTCGGACATCTCCGAACAGTTTGGCCATAGCCTTGGGATTTGCCTCTTGAGCTTGTTTCCCGATTATACTTCGAACTTGTTCGAAGTGTCAGTCCCCGAGTGGGGTGGTCGTGGCCTATAAAATCAAAGGTTGCCTTTTTAAGGTCTTATGATCTCGAGGTTTTAGTAATTCGACCATGTTGATTTTTTGGATGGCAGTCCCCCAGTGCGGGGTCAATTGTTCGAACTTTAGTTGTGAACGGCCCTTAAGCCAGTTTCCACAATAGATCACAAGTATGAAATTGTAAAGTAAATATTTCTCTAAGGCATGGAATATCTGGCAAGGAAAAAGTACTTTTATCAATAGATTATACATGCGTACATGTTTTTCCATTAGGGCTCGAGTAATCTACATGGAGATGGTTCATTCGACCGTTTGGCCCTTTACAAAGTTTACCTATAGAGACCATGTTTACATGAAGTATTTTCCTTGTAATCATTCGAGGGTGATGCCCCCAATGTATTCGAGGTTGATTTTAAAGAAGCCTTGGAAACTGTTGAATTGATCTAAGTTAGCACGAACATGGTTGCCTCATTAAAAACCTCACCGGAAACCCCCTTTGGGATAGAAACCGGTCTAAGGGAAAAAGAGTGCAACGCGTGCCTTCAGAACTAAGGACTTTGTGTTTGAAGAATCCTTCGATGTCTTCGATTGAACACCTGCGGTTGGTTAGTATAAAATATAAATAAAAATGGAGAAGGTCGTACCTTAGCAGTAATATCATTTGAGGAGTGATACGTTCCAATTGTTTGGTAATTGCTCGTCGTTCATCGTGCCAAGTTTGTAGGATCCATTTCTGACAATATCGAGGACCTGATACGGTTCCTCTCAGTTCGGGCCAAATTTTCCTTCGTTTGGGTCTCGGGTATTGAGGGTGACCTTTCTCAGAACTAAGTCTCCGATTTTAAAGTGTCGAAGATTGGCTCTTCGGTCTTAATACCTTTCGTTCCGTTGTTTCTGTGAGGCCATTCGAACGAGGGAGGCTTCCCATTTTTCATCTAGAAATTCGACGCTTGTATTCATAGCCTCGTGATTTGACTCTTCCGTTGCATGCCGAAACCTGAAGCTAGGTTCCCCGACTTCGACCAGGATCAAAGCTTCGTCCCCATAGACTAAAGATAACGGTGTTGCCCCCGTACTAGATTTTGACATTGTTCGATACGCCCAAAGGACCTCGAGCAATATTTCTCTCCATTTACCCTTATCGTCGTTCAATCTTTTATTTATATTTTGAATGATGGTCTTGTTTGTCGATTCGGCTTGTCCGTTCCCACTATGATGATATGGCATTGACATGATCCTTTTTATTTTGTGGTCTTCGAGAAACTTTGTCACTTTGCTACCAACGAATTTCTTTCTATTGTCGCATACGATCTCGGCAAGCATCCCGAATCGGCATATAATGTTGTCCCAGATGAAGTCTATGACTTCTTTTTCTCTGACATTTTCGAGGCCTGTGCTTCAACCCACTTAGAGAAATAGTCAGTCATAAACAAAATGAATTTAGCTTTACCTGGGGCCAATGGTAGAGGGCCGACGATATCCATTCCCCATTTCATGAACGACCATAGAGACAGGACCGAATGGAGTTTCTCTCCGGGTTGGTGGATCGTCGGTGCATATCTGTGACATTTGTCGCACTTTCGAACGAATTCTTTAGTATCCTTTTCCATATTGGCCCAATAGTATCGTGCTTTGATGACTTTGTGAACCAATGATTCGGCACCAGAATGGTCCCCGCAAGTGCCCTCGTGAATTTCTCGTAGGACGTAGTCGGTATATCTTGGACCCAAACATATCGCCAATGGCCCATCGAACATCATTCTATCCGGTGTTCCATCTTCGGCCAATGTGAACTGTGCGACGTTCGTTCATAAATTCCTCGATTCCTTAGGATCCGATGGAAGCTTCCCGTTCTTTAGGTACTCGATATATTTATTCCTCCAATCCAGGTCAGACTTGTGAAGTTTATTTCGGCGTGGCCTTCTTCGATTAGTGACCTCGAAAGTTTTACGTTAGTCCCCGAGCTAATTTCTTCGTCTTTGACTGATGACCCCAAATTTACAAGGGCATCGGCCTCGTTGTTTTACTCTCGAGAAACATGTTGTAGGGACCATTCTTTAAACTGATGTACAGTCATCTATAACTTGTCCAAGTACCTCTGCATTCGATCTTCTCGAACCTCAAAAGTTTTGTTGACTTGGGTTACCAAAAGTAGGGAGTCACATTTGGCCTCGATGACCTCTGCCCCCAAACTCTTAGCTAGCTCGAGACCTGCAATCATGGCCTCATACTTGGTCTCATTGTTAGTTAACTTGGAATTTTTGATAGATAGTCTAATTCTATTAGCTGTGGGCGGCTTTAAAACAATGTCGAACCCATACCCCTTCATGTTCGAAGCGCCGTCTGTGAAAAGGGTCCATACCCCCGATGATGTACCCGTTAATAATAATTCTTTTTCGACCTCAGGTACAAGGGCTAGCGTAAAGTTGGCCACGAAGACTGCTAAGATCTAAGACTTGATGAACGTTTGGGGTTGATACTAGATATCGTACCCATTGATCTCGACGGCTCATTTGGCCAATCGGATAGAGAAATCAGGCTTATGCAAAATATTGCGGAGAGGATAAGTAGTCACCACACAAATTGGGTGACATTTAAAATATGGTTTTAATTTCCTAGAGGTGCTTATTAGGGAAAGTGCTAACTTTTCTAAGTGTGGGTACCGAGTCTCGACCTCACCTAAAGTTCGACTAACATAGTAAACAATAAATTCCGTACCTTGCTATTTTTGAACTAGGACCCCACTTACTGCGATTTTCGAGACTACTAATTACGAGTATAGTATCTCGTCCGCTTTCGAAGTATGAAGCAGTGGCAGGCTCGAGAGGTACCGGCTTAATTCTTCCAATGCTTGTTTTCATTCCGGGGTCCATGCGAAATTGTTCTTCTTTTTGAAAAGTGAGAAGAACCGGTGACTCCTATCTGAAGACCTCGAGATGAATCGTCCTAGTGCGGCAATGCGCCCTGTCAATCTTTGTACGTCCTTAACATTGTCCACGTATGTGATGTCTTCGATTGACTTGATTTTATCGGGGTTGATCTCGATTTGATACCATAAAGCCGAGGAACTTTCCCGAAACGACCCCGAATGCAAATTTCTTCGAGTTGAGCTTCATGTTGTATTTCCTAAGTATATCGAAGGTCTCCTACAAATGTTTCAAATGGCCCTCTGCTTGTAGGGACTTAACTAGCATATCGTCAATATAAACCTCGATTGATTTACCTATTTTTTCTTCGAACATTCGACTTACTAGGCGTTGATAAGTAACATGCATTTTTAGTCCAAAGGGAATTACATTATAACAATAGGTGTCGTACTTAATGGTGAATGAAGTCTTTTCCTGATCCCTTGGGTTCATTTGTATTTGATTGTATCCGAAGTAGGAATCGAGAAAAATAAGGATCTCGTGGTCGCCATGGCATAGATCATGCGATCGATATTCGGTAGAGTAAAGGAGACTTTCAGACATGCTTTGTTTAAATCCTTATAGTCTACGCACATTCTAAGTTTATTCCCTTTTTAGGGACTTTGACTATGTTTGCTAACCATTCGGGATATTTTACCTCCCAAATGGATCCTATTTGAGAAATTTGGTTACCTATTCCTTGAGGAATGCATGTTTTAGCTCGGACTGGGGCCTTCTTTTTTGTTTTATCGGGCGGAACTTCGGGTCCAAGCTCAGTTGATGTGTAGTGATCTCCGGTGGGATCCCTGTCATGTCTAGGTATGACCAAGCAAAACAATCCATATTATCGATAAGGAATTTAATGAGTTTTTCCCTGAGCTTGGGGGTTAACCCCGTACACAGGTATACCTTCCAATGGGGTAGATGCTCGATCAGTATGACTTGCTCCAACTCTTCAACTGTCGATTTGGTGGCGTTAGAATCTTCGGGGATTATGAAGGACCGAGGGATCCAGTAGTCATCGTCCTCGTCCGTTCCCTGCTTCTCTAACTGAGTCAAGGCCGGTCCCTTTGCTATTTAGCTTTATATTTTCCTTGGGACTCTGATCCCTTTGTTGACGAAAGCACCGATCCCGGTATTACTTCGTCAACCGCGAACATCTCTTTTGCTGCATGTTGTTCCCCACGCACCATTTTTACTCCATCCGGTGTTGGGAACTTCAGCATTTGGTGAAGGGTTGAGGGGACAACTGTCATGTTGTGAATCCAGGGTCTTCCGAGTAGGGCGTTGTATCTCATATCGCCCTCGTTCACATGGAATTTTGTTTCTTGAATAGTTTCGGCTCCATTTACTGGTAAGATGATTTCACCTTTAGTTGTTTCACTTGCCATGTTGAAACCATTGACAACTCGAGTTGCTGGCACGATCTGATCCTGTAGGCCGAGATGCTCCATGACCCTCGATCGAATAACATTGGCCGAGATCCCTAGATCAATTAAAACACATTTAACCTGACTTTTATTCATAAGGATAGAGATTACCAATGCATCACTGTGGGGTTGTGAGATCCCCTCTGCTTCATCGTCATTGAACGACAAAGTTCCTTCTAGTATATAGTCTCGAGTTCATTTTTCCATAGTGATTGACACCTTCGTGCGTTTGAACATGGGCCCTTTTGGAATATCGACCCCACCAACGATCATGTGAATCACATGATGTGGTTCTTCCTATTTATTTTTCCTGTTTGCATCCCTATATTTGAAGTGATTTTTAGCTCGGTCGCTCAAGAACTTTCGAAGATGACCCTCGTTGAATAACGGGCCACCTCTTCCCTTTTGTTGTCTGCAGTCTTCGGTTCTATGACCATGGGTACCATGGTATTTGCATATTTGATTTGGGTTCCTTTGAGCTGGATTGGTCCGTAAGAGTTTGGGCCATCTGGTGTCCTTAATTCTCCCAATGGCTGACACAATAAATGATGCCCCGATGCTGAAGTTGTACACTGACAATCGAGTCACTTCTGTGGGCTCGACATGCTTATCGAACCCACTTTTGCTCATATGCCCTCGGGAGCTCTGTCCTCGATCATTCCTTCAATCATTTCGAATATGATTGCATCCTAGGCCGTTGTTTCTACGATTTGCGGTGTATGGTTGATACCGATCTTTATTCAATCGAGGTTCTTTGTCAATGTCCCTTTGAGTTCTGCTGACGGGCCTGTTTGGATAAACGAAACCGGAAGGGGTCCCTAATTGATCATCCTCGACCCTGATCTCTGACTGGTACCGATTATGTACATCGGCCCAGGTCACCGCTGGATATTCAATTAGATTCTACTTAGATGTTGTGATACCACCAAATTTCATTCGTTCAAACCTTGAGTAAAGGCTTGAACAACCCAATCGTCTGTGACCGGGGGTAGTTCCATGCGTTCCATTTGGAACCAAGATACGAATTACCTTAACATTTCGTTGTCTTTTTGTTTCACCTTGAAGAGGTCGAACTTCCTAGTCGCAACCTTTATTGCCCCGTCGTATGCCTTTACAATGGAATCTGCAAGCATGACGAAGGAATCGATGGAATTGGGCGGCAAATTGTGGTACCATATCATTGCTCCTTTCGACAAAGTTTCTCCAAATTTCATCAGTAGAACAGATTCAATCGTATTATCTTCTAAGTCATACCCCTTTATGGCGCATGTATAAGAAGTGACATGATTATTGGGTTCGGTGATCCCATTGTATTTCAGAATTTCTGGCATGCGGAATGTTTTCGCGATGGGCTTCGGATCCACACTTGGAGGGACAGGCTTCTGCACGAACTTCCTCGAATCTAGACCTTTTAGAATCGGTGGTGCCCCCGTATTTGGTCAACCCGGGAGTTGTATATTTCAACCTTTTTATCATTTTACCTCGATTTTCTTTTCTCCTGATTTAATCCGTTTAGTGAGCTCCTCGAGCATTTTCATGATGGCGCGATCAGTCCCCTTTTCATTGGCGTTCGATCTCTCCGGTATAGGATCGATCCTATGGAGGACTTCAGGTTCGATCCTACTTGGTGCTCAGTGTTGATTTTATAGTTGTGCAATAGCGGCTTGTTGAGCCTGTAACATTTCAAATATCAATTGGAGGCTAACTCCACCATCTTCTCCGTCCTGCGTACCTCGACCACCTGATCAAACTTCCCCGCGTACGCTACTTTCGGGATCAATGCCCAAATTTGCATTTAGGGAGATATGTGAACTTACATCGACGAGATTTGCAATTGGTGCTCCCTCGAGGTCAGCCTGAGGCACCTCGATCCCTGGGGCAGCTATATTGTCATTTTCCGGTGAAATCTGAGGTCGTTGTCACTATGTGTAGGTGCTACTTGTGAGTTTGACATGTTTTATCCTGAAAACAAAAGATTCTTACAAGAACAAGTGTAAAGCAGTGTGTGTTAACGAAATCCGTATTAAGCAATCACTATTATCCCTAGCCCCACGGTGGGCGCAAAACTGTTTACTATTAAAATCGGATAACAATTAAACTTATAATGTGGTTTTAAGGACACGTGATTTCACTTAATACCAATTGATGAATATGGAGATTAATACTAGAAATTAACAATAAAGTAAAGCAAACTAGTGTTTGAACGGAACTCAGCCCTCGAGTTAGAATATTCTCGAACTGATTGGTGCAAGAACAGTTAAAAATATAACAAGCTGATGAACACGAGTATAAACGAGAAAGAGAATTATATTGCTTTGATATTTGTAAACAATGTGTCCTACAAATGATTATAACCCCCCTTTATATAGTAGATGGATTCCACTAATGGTATAACTCCAATTACAGAAGGAAATTCCATGATTAGCTAATCAGTTGTTTCTGATTTGATCCGTTCTGAGATTTACGCCATGATCTTCGACCAGTCACGAATATCTCGCCTTTCTGTTATTGTGTTATCTTCGATCTTGCTCGATGTCTGTCTCATTTGGTCTCGATCGCTAATATCCTCGATCTCGACGGGTACCTCGATTCCGAACTTTATACCTTGTCCTCGCGCTTCGGTCTGATCCACTATGAGGCCAACCTTCTACAACTTCCTGGTCTCGGTCAAATAGTAAAATCGGATGAACCCGATTTTAAACGTATACAAAGTGTCACTACAAAAATCTGTAGTAGATGAGAAATAAGGGGGCAGTTGTAACAGAACTTATTGATCTTTTGGCCTGGTGATTAATTTCATATTAGCAGCATCAGTCTGTGGCAATTTTAGGATATAGCATTGATAGTTTTCTTCTTCTTTTTTTGGAAGCGTGTATGGAGCACATGGCTGTGAATAAAAGATGCAAGAATTTTTCCACTACTAACATGTCGCCACATAAATTGAGTTGTTGTTGTTGACTAATATTTGCCATATTCACAGGAGATTTCCCAATTTGTCCAAGATTTTTGCGAAGCTGTCGCTCATTATTAAATTGGTGCAATTAACCGAAATGGTGTCTCAGATATGAGATTGTGGGAAAAAGGTATAGGGATATACTACTACTATTGTCATATCTTCTCTTTTTTCACATTATACTAAAGATTAATTAGTGTATGGGGTGAAAATCCAGACCTGCCGGATGTACCAACAGGGATGTGACACATGGGAGTCCGGACTTATTGGAAGTCCAGCACTCATGGTATCGTAGTCGGTGTCCCTGGCCAAGGAGTCCGAGATCGTGATAACCGGTGCCTTGAAGCAACGGTGCTATCTCAAAGTGATTAAGGCCTTCTGGTGAACCAAATACGCTTTTCAACATTTCTTTTTGCACTGTTGAAGGGTCTTAATTATCATGAAACAGGTTCTTGCTTGTTTCTTGATCCATCGGTAGCAGAGCCACTGAGTGAATGACCTTAACGATCGTTTTAGAAGTAGCGCTTTACTAGCCTAACAACTCAAAGCAAGGTCGCAATCCATCTCTCTTTTTAATACTGATTAATTAACGGCCCACCAAGCAAGGGCACGTTGCGCGGTAGTAGCCAGTTCAAGGAAGTGAAACTAAGACAGGAAACTACCTTCTTTTTTTTTAACTTTTAAGTAAGTAAGACTCTGTCCTCTTCCCTTTTGATATCAAGATAATTGACGAAGGTGGTGCTTTGAACATTTTCGCTGAAGTCGAAAATATAAACATCTACCCGGTATACCAGCAATCCTTCTATACGAATACCCTTTTTTTACTCTCAACTGAAGCTAAGGAACATGTGTCCATTGCAACACAAGAATTAGAAGCTCTATCTCTCTCTCTGTCTCTGTAATAGTAGCCAAAATCTCCAGTAGTATTAATAGTACTGAACTCAATTACAATCACAATCTGTAGGAATAACTCTCAAGCTACTAACATCAATGAAAATACTGAAACATGAAATTAAGATAGGCTAGGATAACAGAAAGGGGATGGGGAATTAGAAGAAAGAGAAAAGAATGTTGACAACCTTCATAACAATATTTTTCCTACTCTGCAATCTGACTCTCACTATGCTTTATACTCTTTTGCCTAACCAAATCTGTGTATCTTCACGTGAATTTCCACCTCTACTCCAAATGTAATCTCCTAGCCTTTTTGGAGGAATGATTCTTCTAGAATCCTTATGTGGAAGCCCCATGTGATTGTCCTTTATGTCTTCCTTGTAGGCATCCTTGTCAGCAACTAATTTATTCCCAATATTACTCCCTCCCAATGAAGCAACCTTGTCCTCAAGGTTGAAGGTAGAGGGATCCTCTGAAGCATCAGAATCCATGAACCGCAAGGGAGTAACCTGTTGGGAAGGAGCGCCAACACATTTCTTTAACATAGAGACATGAAAAACAGAGTGTATCTTGGTAGCTTCAGGGAGTTCCAATCTGTAAGCAACAAGACCAATACGTTTCAGCATTTTATAAGGTCCAAAATATCGCCTACCCAACTTATGATCACGCTGCAAACGTGAAGTAGCATGTCTATAGGGCTTAAGTTTGACAAACACCCAATCGCCTACATCAAAGGCTATATCAGTTCGCGACTTGTCCGCCAATGTTTTCATACGATGTTGAGCCTTCAATAAGTTGTTCTTCAATATTTGAAGGACCTTATCTCGCTGAAGCAAGTAAGACTCCACCACATCGCTAGCAGTGCTCCCCAGTATATACCAGTATTCAGCCCAAGGTAGCATAGCCACTCACTGAGAAGGTACCTCAGCCACATAACACCGTAAGTATTGTTCCACGCATTTATTGAGAGCCTCTGATTGCCCGTCCATTTGTGGGTGGTAGGCAGTGCTCATAGCCAAAGTTGACCCTTGTAGCCGATTAATCTCTTGCCAGAATGAGTAGAGAAAACGAGGATCACGGTCAGTCACAATAGTGCGAGGAGGGCCGTGGAGCCTGATGATCCCCACCACAAAGGCTTCAGCAACAGTGTGAGCTGAAAAGATGGAAGGAAGTGGTATAAAATGGCCATATTTGGTGAGTCGGTCCACCACAGTCATAATAGTGGTCTTTCCTTTAGAACTGGGAAGACAAGTTATGAAATCCATCGCAATGTCTTCAAAAACCTGGTTCGGAATAGGTAAATGTTGAAGTAGACACGCTGGATGCAAATGTGAATCCTTCATCTGTTGGCATATCTGACAAGTTGCTACAAATGCATGTATATCCTTCCGCATCTGCTTCCAAAATAAATTAGAAGCCAATCGATGATAGGTGCGCGCAATTTCTACATGGTCGTTATGGCATGGAATTCAAACATTAGCTTCTGTCAAAGTTCAGAATCCGAAGGCAACACAAGCCTTCCTTTGTAGAATAACAAGCCATCCTTGAAATGGTAAGTGTTATGTGTCAACTCTCCCTGGCTTAGTGCTTGTTGAATCTTCAGCAATTCGGGATGGGTCTTATTCAAGTGTTTCAATTCTTGTTCAAGTGTGAAGGTATTGACTGAAATGACCAACAAGGTAGCATCGGGGTGATGCGAAAGTGCATCGGCTGCAGAATTATGTTTCCCAGGTCGGTATACAATACGAAAGTCATAGCCCACTAACTTTGTGAGCCATTTTTGTTGTTCCGGAGTTTGTATAGTTTGCGTAGTTAGGTTCCTTAGTGACTGTTGGTCTGTGAAGATGGTAAATTGACGCCCCAATAGATACTGCCTCCACTTACTCAAGTAATGGCAAACATCTCTCTATGATATGTTGAAGCCTTTTGCATCCGTGGACTTAGATTTTGACTAAAATACGCAATGAGATGACCTCTTTGTGATAAAATAGCACCAATTCCCTACCCTGATGCATCTGTTTCTACGTGAAACTCCTGACTAAAATCCGGCAAGGTTAGTACATATGTGGACCCCAATTTATCCTTTAGAGAATCAAATGCTTGCTGCTCTATATCAGTCCATCTGAAAGCATCCTTGCGTAACAAATCAGATAAAGGCCCAGCTATAGCAGCGTAGTGGTGAATGAAACGCCGCTAATAGCCAGCAAGCCCAAGAAAACTACGAACTTCCCTCAGCGAGCGAGGAGGAGGTCATTGCTGAATAACTTTGATTTTAACAGGGTCTACAGCTAGACCTTGTGCAGACAAAATGTGACCCAAATACTCCACTGAAGTCTGCCCAAACAAACACTTAGACTGTTTGGCCACAAGCTGGTGTTTGCGTAGTAGCTGTAATACAATAGCTAGATGCTCCAAGTGGTCACCCCAAGAATGGCTATAAACTAAGATGTCGTCGAAGAATACTAGCACAAAGCGATGCAGATAGAGACGGAAAACCTCATTCATAGTAGCTTGGAATGTGGAAGGTGTGTTGGTTAGGCCGAAAGGCATTACTAAAAATTCGTAGTGCCCATCGTGGGTGCGGAAAGTCGTCTTAGCCATATCTTCGGACCTGACCCTGATTTGATGGTATCCTGATAAGAGATCCAGCTTGGAGAAATAGTGGGCACCATGTAATTCATCAAACAATTCATCAATAGTTGGAATTGGGAAGCGATCTCGTATAGTGATAGCATTCAAAGCACGATAATCGACACAAAATCTCCACGTGCCATCTTTCTTGCGGACCAATAACACCGGCGAAGAAAAAGGGTTAGTGCTAGGCCTGATCACTCCTTCTTTGAGCATCTCAGCGACTAACTGCTCCATAACTTGCTTTTGAAAATAGGGGTACCTGTAGGGCTTCACATTCACAGTTTGTGCCCCGGGTTGAAGGTGTATGCTATGGTCCTGCTCACGCGATGGTGGTAAGCATGTTGGCTTCTGAAACACATCAGCATAATCGCCTAGGAGACCTTCTAAATTAGTAGTTGATGCCCCGACACAAGGAATTTCTTCTGTAACCCTCTCAAGACAAAAGAAAGAGGCAATAGCATATGTGGCCACCATGCGCCTCAAACTATGCAATTGTATCGGTTGGGCATCTGTTGGACAATCCCCCTGCCAAGTTCTTGTGGTTCCATCCATGGTAAATTCGAATGTCCTCGTCGCATAATCAGTTAGGACTGGCCCTAGAGAGGCTAGCCATACCACTCCCAATACAACATCGGCTCCGTGGAAAGGCAGAACATAAAAATCCTCCACCAAGGTACTCCCCTGAATTTCCAGTGAGTATTGTCGCACCACCCCCTCAGAGCGGAGTCGTTGTCCACTTCCGACCATGACAGAAATTGGACGGATAGACTCAACCGGGAGTCGGAGATGTTTAGCAACTCGAGTATGGACAAAATTATGTGTACTACCTCCATCGACCAACACTTGTACCGGGGAACCATTAACCTGACCAGTGAATCGCAGAGTGGATGGGGAAATTCCTCCAGTTAATGCATGATACAAAATAGACGACGGCTCTTGCAATTCTAAGCATTGTAGCTCCTCCGCCAGAAAATCATCAGAAACGAAAGAATCCTGGTGATTAGGATCACTTTCGTGCTCATTAGTGAGTGAGAAGTTGGGTTGGGGTCTTGCATTTGTGGCCAGCCGTGTATTTTTCTTTGCAATAATAGCACAACCCTCGTTCACGGCGACTCTGCATCTCGGCATCAGATAAGCGTTTGAGGGGTGGGAGATTTGGTGCATTAGGGGCAATTGAGACGAGAGGATTTGTGGGCCTTAGGGTGAGGGGTGCTGAATTAGGGGTTGGTAACAGGGAAGGAGTTTTGGCAAAAGCAGGTCGAATCGGACCTTTTTCAGCATGTATCCGTCGTTCGTGGATATAGGCTAAGTCAAGAGTTTCTTCATAACTTTTGGGCTTATGGACCAATACCGAATTCTTAATATCCTCACGAAGCCCAGAAATAAAGAGACGTACCATTCTTCTATCAGTCATGTCGTCGGTTTCGTTTGCAAGTGTCTCAAATCTCGCCTGAAAATCAGAGACGGTGGTTGTCTGCCGGAGTTTTGCAAGTCGGCCCTCCGCAGACTCCAGTCCCTTATGATAATAGCGTGTTCGTGCCTTCGCAACAAAATGCTCCCAGTCGATGAGTTGCTTGTTCCGAAACAGCCATCGATACCACTCTAACGCATCACCGTCGAGGTAAAACGATGTGATTGTTAGACGTTGGTTCTCAGCTATTTTGTAAAAGTCGAAGTATCTCTCCGCTTGAAATATCCAAGCCTCTGGGTTTTCCCCATGAAAACGTCCTATCTCCACCGATGCCGGTTTATGACGAAGAGGAGGAGCAGTTGTACCATGGTCATCGGAGATATCAGTTTTGCGTCCCACCACCTCCATTAACAGAGACCGAATGGCTTCCAGTTCCTTAGCAAAAGTGCTCGTGTCCACTTTAACAGATTCGTCCACAATAGATTTGAGTTTGTGGTCATCCATGGAAGACCGCTGGATGAAAGCACCAATGTAATAGTAGCCAAAATCTCCAGTAGTATTAATAGTACTGAACTCAATTACAATCACAATCTGTAGGAATAACTCTCAAGCTACTAACATCAATGAAAATACTGAAAACATGAAATTAAGATAGGCTAGGATAACAGAAAGGGGATGGGGAATTAGAAGAAAGAGAAGAGAATGTTGACAACCTTCATAACAATATTTTTCCTACTCTGCAATCTGACTCTCACTATGCTTTATACTCTTTTGCCTAACTAACTCTGTGTATCTTCACGTGAATTTCCACCTCCACTCCAAATGTAATCTCCTAGCTTTTTTGGAGGAATGATTCTTCTAGAACCCTTACGTGGCAGCCCATGTGATTGTCCATTGTGTCTTCTTGTAGGCATCCTTGTCAGCAACTAATTTATTCACAACAGTCTCGGTCTTTCTGTGTATGATCCTTGCAAGAACGAACATTAATCAATACACGAAGTGGATTATTCTAATTCGTTGATACCCTAAACGTTGTCTTGTTGTTCATTGCCTTGTTTTTATCTGAAACTCTCGTACGGTTCACACGGATCAAACTAGTTGAGTAAGGGTCATCTTCGATTCACTTGCCTTTAATTAATTCCTTCTTTGTTTTTCAAAACTACCGATAAAGCGTGTAAACAATTTTCCCGATAAACAATTAGATTCGAAGACTTTTAATGGTTTCGTAATGTTTCTAATATGCATGGGCTTTTTGCTTAGATAGTCGATTTTCAGCCAAGTTTATATTTCTGATAGTTCAGTATATTACAACCCACAATGATTTTCGACTGTTTTGATAATCAGGACGAAGCCACCTTTTGTAAAGGTGTTCATTCGTCGAAATATTACAAAAAATTATATTATGTATATAAATAAAGATGTGTAAAATATATATTGAACATTTTTTATCGAAAATTTTATTTACTTTTTTCAAGTCTGAATACCCTTAGAAATATTTCTGGCTTTGCCACCGTTGATAATTGATGACGTCCATTACCGGTAAAACGTCAGTTTCACTTGGTCAAGTAATTAGTAAGCAAACCTTTAGACATTAAACAAGTAAGGTATAAAACTTGAAGTGATTTATGTATGTAGTTGTTTAGCACTTACAAATATACTTCTTGAAGGAGAGGCACAACATATATAATTGAACAACAACTAGAACAGATGAGTATTAAAATATATATATGTAAGCAAATTGATGCTGTATTTGTCCATTATATCTCAAAATTAAAAACTAAAAAATGGAGAGTTATTATAATAATATATACAAATGAAAATGAGAGAATTCCAATCTGCCAAAGATACAGGGGATCTTAATTTTCCTTTAAATTTAGGTGCAATTTGCAGAAATCAAGAATTTATTCTCCACTTCCCTGACTTAAGATAAGGTGTATGACAAACGCAGAACAAACGTAAATGTTAGTCAAAGCTCTTATATTTTTATATCAACTAGGTTCAACTTAACAATTATAAAATATTCAGATTATGTACGAATAGGATGTAGATTGGAGACTTTATTCTTTAATTTTGTCACTAAATCGTTTGTGTGCACGACCATATTTGATATGGCCGGCGGAGGTTTAAATTAACTCTAACTTACCTTCTTCATTAATTTTTAGTTCCATAAACTCTACCCGATCTGGCCGAAATTAAATAAATGATTGAATTATAGTAAGAAAAATATACCCAGTTTCCTGCGTCCCCATTTGGCTGGCATGTAGCTTAAAAATATTATATTGGTCAAACTTAATAGTGTCGTAGTGGTCAGAATGAAATAAATAAAATAGTCTTTGATAAGTTTTTTGGTAGAGCAAATATTATCTAAACTTTTGAAAATTATACAAAATCAACAACAACAACCAACAACAACAAATCTAGTGTAATCCCATAAATGGGGTATGGGGTATGGGGAGGATAGTGTATGCGCAGACCTTACTTATATCTTATAAAGATAGAGATGTTGTTTCTGATAAACCCTCGGCTCAAGGAACAGTGGGATGAGGCAAAAGTAGCAAACAATAGTAACAACAATATATTAAGGTAACATGCACGAATGACACAACATGTAATAGTAAAGAATCATGAATAAGATAACACAAAAATAGTCCTAGTACTACTGTTAAGCCTAGGAGGAACACACTACTATCTGTCATCCTACAACCTTAATCCCTGACCTCCACGTCTTTCTATCGTTGGTCATATCCTCGATAAGCTGGAGCAATGACATGTCCCGCCTAACTACCTCTCCCTAATACTTTTTAGGGCCGCCCCATCCCTTTCTCAAACCCGCAATGAAGATTCTCTCACACCTCCTGACGGAGCATCTATATCTCTCCTCTTCACATCTCCAAACCATCTCAGCCTCGAACCTTGCAACTTTTCCTCCACGTATGTTACTCTACGGCTCCATGGCCACTAGGGACCAAAGGAAACTGCTAATCATGCTCTGGACGCATAGCCATACATCATTAACCAGACTTAGTTTCCTGTCTCCTTAGAACTCTAAGGATATAGTGGTACAAGCCTATAGATCAGATCCGGCTAAAGTGAGGTCGTGAAAAATTATACAAAATAAAATTACAAATGATTGATATCAAATAATTGAGGGTGCATTTATCAGATTAGGATAAAGTTACAATCTATCCGTCCCCATAGTGGATTTCTCTTCTGTCTGGATCCCACTTTCTTGACTCAGTTAAATCCTTGGGCCTGTCATTACTTTTGAGAGTGCTTGATAGGGCAATTTGCACAAATAGGATCATTTAGTGCCACAATTTCAATTTTGATCTCATTAAAAAAAAGTATTGAAAAAATGAACTCGTGTCAAAATCTTAAAGCACGTTGCCACAATTTTTAAGCATGCAACCAAAAATTTCTGGTGCTTCAAAATTTTAGCGCGAGAACTAGTTTTTTAAAATTTTCTTGATGAGATCAAAATAGTTGTTCTAAAAAGGTCCATCTTGTGCTGGATATGTTCTTTCGTGGCAGCTATGACTAGTAGGACCATTATAGGGATTTTTACCTAACTATACTCTATTAGAAACTTATTTATCAATATTCTTTATGTTTTGTAGTTTTTAATAAGTATTTAGGTTTTTCTTACAAATTGTGTAGATTTCTTCTTTAAAAACTCTCATCCCATTAATAGTGCCTTCAGTTAAGGGATTCAATTATATCCTTTCCTTTTTTCACTTTCCTTTTCTCTCTCCTTTTTTTTATACATCACAATCCCTTAATCTACGTCCAGAATCTCCATTTTCTCTCTTCCCACCATTGACGACAACTTTATATTATTAAATCATCAATTGCATCGTTCTTTTGTTGGGGGACCTGACAACGCTGAAAATGAAGAAATATTCAGGGATAGTATGATACTGTATCATAATTGTATTTGAATTGTATCAGATATATAAATGCGTAAAACATACTTGTATCATACTTGTATCACAATTGTATCTAACTTGTAGATGGTACATTAATATCCAAAATAATACCTGATACAATACTAATAAATTAATATATAATTATCATATATTTGTGATATAAAGTGTGAAATTCGTCACGAACTCACAACTACTCATAATTCAGATACAAATTTGATACAATCCTGAAAGTATTCTTACGCAATTAGGATACAACTTAAAACTGATTCTGAACTTAAACTAATACAATATCGTATTATATTTGTATTAGCATTGTATCATATATTATTTTAGATACAAATTGTGATACAATTATAAATTATGATACAACTTTGATCTTCATCTTTTTCAAGTTTCAATTTAAAACATCCACCTAGAATCAACTCTAGACTTAAATTATTATATAATATTGTATTTTAATAGTATTAGTATTTCAAAATTGTCTTAGGTATTGACGTATCAAATACAACTCAGATACAATTATGATACATTTATCATACAATTGTAATACAATTCCGAAACTTCTTCTTCCTCGAGTTTCAATCAAAAATTCAATCTAAAACCAACTTTAAACTTAACAAATCTCCCTTAAAATTGAGATATAAACTTTAAAGGATATCTTCAATCGTTTTCAAGAATATCCAATCCAAAAAAAAAATCACAAATTCGTAAAATCCGAATATCTAATTCAAAGTTTCGAAGCTTTTTAATGGTATGTCAATGGCAGAGTGAAGCTTACCCACAACTTGATTGTAGAGCAAATCTTCGAATTTCTTCTGTATTGTATAAATAATAAAGAGATGTTGGACGATTAAAGAGAGAAATCGTATATCAACATCTTTGGAAGGTGAAAGAATCTGCAATTTTGGGGATAACAGTGGAAGATGAGTGAGGAAGCGAGATTTTTGTGTTAGAAAGATGATGAGTATCAATTAGGATTCTTATTGTGGGTAATTACAAAGAGAGATGATGATTTTGGGGGTGGGTTTCTTTTGGTGAAGGGATTTTAGGCAAGTACTGATTTTTGGTATCTTAAATGTAGGATATTTTGTGTAACTGATACCCACTATTTAAGGTATGTTTCATTTTCTATCTTTTTTGTGGTTTTGTATAAAACTAGTAAATATAGGTATAATAAGTAATTAATAAGGAACCTAAATAAAAATAATAAATAGGTTTCTATTATAGTATAGCTAGGTAAAAACCCTTGGACTTTGGCCCAAAAAGACAAATCGTCTCGCCTTCTTTCCAAGATCCAATGCTTTCGAAAATTGGGCTGTTTGGGTTGTGATTAACAACCCAATAGCTGTTATTAGCAATTTGCAGAATGTTTTCCTAATATGTAAGCTTTGCATGATTTGTGTTTTCTTGTAAAGAAAAACACTTCTTGGAGAGCCTTTTTGATTGAGAACTTGATCCAACACGAGACTTATATAATATGATTTTCAATACTATAAGCCTATCGGTAGGGTTGTCAATGGATATTCGAAAACCGATTAAACTGACCGAACCGTAACGCACCAAACCGCTTTTTATGTTTCTTTTAAAAAAATTGTAGGTTTTTATATAAATTTATAACTGCACCGATAATTAAGGTAAATAAATCGAAAAATATCGAACCGTAACGAATAAATTTTACATGTGAAAAATATATTTATATAGTTAGTTTAAAAATAATAATGCATAAATTTTTCTTTGGGCCTTGGAATTATGAATTACAAACCAACAAGTAATTAAACTCAAAATACTAATTCCTAAAACCTATTACTCCGTATGCTATTTCTTCTTAAACCAAGTAATTTCAAGTATCTACATTAGCAAGACACAAAGTATTCTAGCAATTATGAGTAACAAACTACAATGTATTGAATATGTTTCCTTTCATATAATTTTGATTAATCTTTTTGAATATTTAATTTCTATAGGCTATATTCTTGAGTCCTAACTTGGTTAATATCTTTCCACTCGTGTGATTTATATTTTTTTTTTTGAATTTACTTGGTTTCTTTTAGGTTGTTGTAGAATAGTTGATGGATTTATACTCTAGTCATCTTTATTTTTTTAATTCATCACTTAAAACGATAAAAATGTCTAGAGAGTTTTGCCAAGTCCTATAAAAGAACATATATTTATTGCATTCTACTTCTACTGGTGAATTTTACATGATATTTAAAAAAATACCGAAAATTAACCAAACCGTACCGATACCGATACGGAAGAGAAAGTGACATGATTGGGATGGTTTCGAAAAGTCTAATTTTGGTTATACATAATAAAATAACCGAAAAATTGATATGGTACAAATTTTATAAAATAGTCGGTCGAACCATTGACACCCCTACCTATTGGTCTAAATTATTTGGTCTTGAACATCATAATTTTGTTCACTGCCGACTTATTTTGGAACTACTAGATGATGTACCCGTGCGACGCATGGGCTAAATGTTGCTCTTTTTTTTCTTGTTTTCTTCCGTTGAATATTTCTTGGTCTATTGCTAATTACACGCTTTCTACGGCTTCAGGGAAAGAAGCAAGAGAATAGGCTTTTGTGTAATAACGTATAGAACCACGATTACATGTATTGTTATTTATCTTTCGCATTATGTGCATTTTAATTTTTCTGAAATCGTATTACTATACCAATCACTTTAAAATACTTGTTGAACTTTAATGCTTTATTATACAATGATTAGATAATAATTCAAGTAAAATTTAAATTATTTCTATATAGGGTCTACACTTTTTTATTTTAACAAATTTTTGCACCACCAAACCTTAAATTAATTACTATAAAATAATAATTAAAAAGTCAGTTGAAACATAAGTCTTCATGTATTTTTCTCATTGTTTAAATTGAATGATATATAGTTTTATTCTTTTAGTATTTTCGGTTGTGTTAATGTATTACGTTTTTCCTTTTATACTAATCAAAATTTGAATGGTAAAACATATTAATATTATTCCCAAATAGTTGATAAAAAGGTATTTTTGGTTCATTGAAATAATAATCGTGATTTTTAATTATTAAGAATTTTAACTAGAAATTTGTATTTTGTTATAGTTGAATGACATACTATTAAAAAATAAATTAATCTCTCGATCACTCTAAATACTAATCAAGTCAATTGTACCTCCAGTTACTGGGAGATAGACGAAAAGTTGCTTGGAAGTGTTTGATGTTCCAAAACAAGGCTAGACCAAAGGCTATATTTACCATGCTTCTGCAATTGCATGGAAGATTACTCACAGCAGATAGGCTGGTACAATAGGGTGTAATTGTTGATTCAAAGTGTTCTTTATGTCAAAATCATGATGAGACTAGGGAACATTTGTTTGTGAACTGTCGCTTTACAAAAGAAGTATGGTAAGAGACAACTGGGATCAACATGTGCAGTGGGTGACACAGTGGGCTAAAGGCAGGACTCATAGAGCTCAACTCTACAGGATGGTTTATGCTGAGATAACTCATGTCATTTGGATCGAAAGGAACCTGAGGTTGTTTGAAAAGAGAAGGAGAGGAGTTGATAGTATTGCGCGAGAAGTAGTCTACATTTGTAATGTGAGAGCCACCACTAGGATTAGTAGTTTGGTGCAACATTTCATATTTTCATAGAAATAATTATGTAGATTTTGGACATTGTAAGATTATAGCCGTTGAGTTATAAGCAGGCTATGGAGTTGTAAAGATTTACTGGTGATGAATAAAATTATTAGTTACCAAAAAAAAAAAAAAAATACTAATCAAATTGACCTTAAATTGAAATATTTCAGTTTTTTTTCTTGTTTCATTTGATATGATTGAGATACTATTTAGGGAATAATACAATTTTCATCACAATAGTAGTATTTGTTGAGATTTTTTTAAAATAATTAATTGTATGTTTATGTATTTTAAAATTTATAGATGTTGAATTCTTATTGAATAAAGTAAGTACCCAACTAACTTCGATCATAGAAGGAGAAGTATAATCATGTATGACTGTCACGACCCCAAATCCTAACAGGTCGTGATGGCGCATATCGTGGAACTAGGCTAGCCAACCATCACCTTACTACGCGTTTATTCAATTATAACAGTTCACAATTTAATAATAAGCATGTAACCAAGCATAAAATAGTGTAATTTAGTCTTAGCGTCCCAATAATAGTCTAAAAAAAACCTCCCAAGAACTGGAGTCAATAGTCATGAGCATCTAAGAATAAATAAATCTAACTCTGCTGAAACTATAATATATGTCTCTGAATCAACTGCCAAAACTAAATGAGGAAGGGAAATGGAGAAGCTGTGGACGCTGGACAGCTACCTCAAAATCCCGTGAACTGCTGCTAACGAACAAGGCAGCTACTGCTCCAAATCGGTACCTAAATCTGTGCACAAAAGCACATGGAATCTTTATGAGTATGCCAACTCAGTAGTAATGAACATAAATCACAGTCTGAGAATTATAAAATACATAGTACAGATACACAATTTCACAAAAGCCAGTAAAACACCAAGGCACCAGGTAGTATTCATCAAATACATATGTTCAAAATCAGTTTCCAGAAATCCTTTGAACCACGTGTAATATCAGAATTTCTCAGTAAAATTCTCAGTAAAAACCAGTTTGAAAACAAAGTAAATCATAGTTCGAAAAACTTAGTAAAATCATCATAAAATTGCCCCTCGGGCCATAATCATTTCTCGTAACAAGATCTTTCCGTATTAGCCCATCAGACAACCTCACAATCACTCTGCCCATTAGGCAACCTCACAATCACTCTGCCCATCAGGCAACCTCACAATCACTTTGCCCATCAGGCAACCTCACAATCACTCAGCATAAGCCCCGCGGGCATCACTCATTAGGTACCTGCGCTCACTAGGGTGTGTAAAGACTCCAGAGGGGCTCCTACAGCCCAAGCGCTATAATAAGCCACAACATGGCATAAATCACACACAATATAGGCCCGCAGCCTCACTCATATCATATCATCCTCACAATATAGGCCAGCAGCCTCACTCAGTCAGACACTCTCAATTTGCCCTTCAGGCCATAAATATACCGGGTTCTCGACCGAAAAATAGTGTTTCATTTTTTAAGAAGTAGTATCAAAATACTCTGAGTGTCAAAACAATTTCACAGAAAAGACTTAGTGAAGAATCATAATATATCAGTGAGGAAAATATAGTAAACATATCCCCCAAGGGGTAAACAGGTCGGCACTAGTTCCCAAACATGGCTTACAACCCAAATCATATCATAATATAATAATACTAATTAAGCATAGGCATAAAAGTCCGTTTCGCAACTCAATAGTCGCCTAAATAGGGAATATATCTCTAAGTTTCAACCTTTGCATTCCAAAACCCGTGAAAGGGTGCGTAGTCCGGGGTTTCATACCCTCAGGACAGGATTTAAAGACATTAATTATCTCAAACTAGCCCGAAACTACTTCGCAATGCGTTTGCCTTTCGAATCAACTTCCGGATGCTCCAAATCTACCAAGTTCAGATTTTTATCATCAAATTATGCTCAAGGAATGAATTCCAATTGAAAAGTATCGAATTTAGCTCAAAAATCCGAAATTGGTCAAAACCCGACCCCCGGGCCCGCGTCTCGAAACTCAGAAATTTTTATAAAAAAGTTTTCTTCTTCCTCTCACGAGTCCGTACATATAAAGAACACCAAAATCGGAGTTCGTTTGACCCCTCAAATCGACCCCTAAAGGTCTCATAATCTCAAGCCCTAAAACCCAATTTTTCTACTGATTTTCCATGAATTTACACTGGTTTTATGCTCTATAATCATCCATAATCGAGTTTTAATGATCAAAACATTTACCTCTATGAAGAACAAGGATTTCCCTCTTCAAAAATCGCCTCAAGAGCTCTCTGTCCGTACAAAAATGGTGTAAAAAGGGTTTAGGTCGCGGAAGGGTTTATCTAAATATGCCCAGTTATTTTGCTCCCCGCGATCGCACAGTGTTCCTCCCTTTGACCTCTGCGATCGCAGACCAAGTCACGCGATCGCACAGTGCTTTTCACTCCCCCACGCGCCTGGCTCTTATGTGATCGCACTAAGCCCTACGCGATCGCACTGCTTGGGCTCCCCCTACTCTGCGATCGCACTTCTCTCCCCGTGATCGCACAGAGTAATTTGTGCCTGACCAAAATAACTCACCGCGATCGCATCACTTCCCCCGCGATCGCAGTGAATAAAGTTGCTGTGTGCAAAAACCAGAAAATCAATAGTGTTTTAAAGTCCAAATGAGTCCGTTAATCACTCGAAATCAATCCAGAGACCCTCGGGACCCCAACCAAACTTACCAAACTATCCCATAACATGATTCAAACTTAGTTGCACTCTCAAAACACCAAAACTTACATCAAAGCACCAAATTCACATCGAATTCAAGCCTAAGAACTTTGATATTTCTAAAATCCACCAATGATGCAGAAACTATCCAAAACAACTCTGATTGACCTGAAATTTTGCAGATATATCCAAAATGACATTACGAACCTGTTCCAACTGTCGGAATTTCATTCCGACCCCGATAGCCTATTTTCCACTGCCGACTGGAAATCACCAAAAACTAACTTTCGCCAATTCAAGCCTAATTCTACACCGGACATCACAAAATTATTCTGAATACACTGCTAAGTCCCAAATCACCTAATGAAGCTATTCGAACCATAAAATCTGCATTTCGAGGTCGTTTACCAATAAGTCAACTCTTAGTTGATTTTTTCCATTTTAAGGCTATTTTTTAAAGGCTAATTGTCTGAACTCTCACTACAACCATTCGATTTCAAGCCTATCAACTCTAATACATCAAATACAGTATAACCAATCTATAAAAAGTCAATAACAACAATTAAAATGCAGGTTTTACGTAATAACGGACCGGGTCGTTACTTTCTCCCCCTCTTAAACAAACGTTCGTCCTCGAACGGGTCTAGAAACATACCTGGAGTCTCAAACAAGTGAGGATACTTCCTATGCATCTCTCGCTCGGTCTCCCAAGTAGCTTCCTCCACTGGCTGACCTCTCCACTGTACTTTCACTGATGCTATATCCTTAGACCTCAACTTTCTGACCTCACGAGCTAAAATAGCTACTGGCTCGACCTCATATGACATATCACCCTCGAGTTGAACTGTGCTGAAGTCTAACACATGAGACGGGTCACCAACATATTTCCTGAGCATCGACACATGAAACACTGGATGGACACTCGACAGGCTGGGTGGCAAGGCAAGTCTATAAGCCACCTCTCTAACCTTTTGAAGCACCTCAAAAGGACCAATGAACTGCGGACTCAGCTATCCTCTCTTTCCGAACCTCATAACACCCTTCATGGGTGATACTTTTAGCAGTACCTTATCACCTTCCATAAATGACACATCCCGAACCTTCCGGTCCGCATAACTTTTCTGTCTAGACTGCGCCGTGCGAAGTCGCTCCTGAATCAACTTCTCCTTCTCCAACGCATCCTAAATCAAATCTGTGCCCAATAACTTAGCCTCACCAGGCTCGAACCAACCAACCGGAGATCTACACCTCCTACCATATAAAGCCTCATACGGGGCCATCTGAATACTGGACTGATAGCTGTTATTATATGCAAACTCCGCTAGTGGCAGAAACTGATCCCATGAACCACCAAAATCAATCACACAAGCCCGTAACATATCCTCCAATATCTGAATAGTCTGTTCCGACTGCCCGTCGGTCCGAGGGTGAAATACAGTGCTCAATCTACATCAGTACCCATACCTTTCTGTACGGCCCTCCAAAACTGAGATGTAAACTGAGTACCTCTGTCAGAAATGATAGAAACCGGAACTCCAT
>MDKH01076896.1:0-47983 GCA_005239495.1 Nicotiana undulata
ATTCTCTTGTTGTGGACCGTGTGTATCAGTCGTGCTTGATTTCTATTAGTGGTTTTGAGACCAAGGCTGATTTACTATTACTTATCATGGTAGACTTCAATGTCATATTGGGTATGGAATGGTTATCTCCCCACTACGTTATTCTTGATTGTCACGCCAATACCGTGACGCTGGCTATGCCAGGATTGCCGAGGTTGGAGTGGAGAGGTTCATTAGAGTATACTCCTCGTCGAGTCATCTCTTTTCTTAAGGCTCAGCGGATGGTTGCGAAGGGGTGTGACGCATATTTGGCGTATGTGAGAGATGTTAGCGCTGAGACCCCTACAGTTGAGTCAGTCCCAGTTGTGAGGGACTATCCTGACATTTTTTCCAGCTGATCTTCCGGGTATGCCGCCCGACAGAGACATTGATTTGGCATTGATTTGTTGCCGGGCACTCAACCTATTTCCATTCCTCCCTATCGCATGGCTCCTCCTGAGTTAAAGGAGTTGAAGGAGCAGTTGCAGGAGTTGTTTGACAAAGGTTTCATCAGGCCCAGTGTATCACTTTGGGGTGCTCCGTTGTTATTTGTGAAGAAAAAGGATGGTTCGATGCGTATGTGCATCGACTACCGACAGCTGAATAAGGTGACAGTGAAGAACATGTACCCATTGCCCCGCATTGATGATTTATTTTACCAGTTACAGGGTGCTAGGGTGTTCTCCAAGATTGATCTTCGTTCGGGTTATCATCAGTTGAAGATTCGGGAGCCGGATATCCCGAATACTGCATTCAGGACCAGATATGGCCACTATGAGTTCCTTGTTATGTCATTTGGGCTGACCAATGCCCTAGCAGCCTTCATGCACCTGATGCACAGCGTATTTCGGTCGTATCTTGATATTTTCATCATCGTATTCATTGACGACATCCTGGTATATTCTCAGTCCGGGGAGGACTATGAGCAGCACTTGAGGACCGTGCTTCAGACCTTGAGAGAGAAGAAGTTGTATGCCAAAGTCACTAAGTGTGAATTTTGGCTTGATTCTGTGGCATTCTTAGGCCAGGTGGTATCTTCAGATGGGATCAAGGTAGATCCGAAGAAGGTGGAGGCAGTGCAGAGTTGGCCTAGACCGTTTTCAGCTACTGAGATTCGCAGTTTCCTCGGTTTGGCCGGGTATTATCGCCGTTTTGTGGAGGAATTTTCATCTATTTTAGCACCCATGACCAGACTGACCCAGAAGGGTGCGCCTTTTATATGGACCGAGGAGTGTGAGGAGAGCTTTCAGAAGCTCAAGACAACCATGACTACAACTCCAGTGTTGGTATTACCTACAGGTTAGGGGTCCTATACAATCTATTGTGACGCTTCGAGGATTGGCCTAGGAGCGGTGTTGACGCAGGACGGTAGGGTGATTGCCTACGCATCCAGACAGTTGAAGGTTCATGAGAGAAACTACCCTGTGCATGATCTTGAGTTGGCAGCGATTGTTCACGCCCTGAAGATATGGCGTCATTATTTATATGGTGTTCCCTGTGAGGTATTCACGGATCACCGGAGTTTGTAGCACATATTCAGGCAGAAGTATCTCAATTTGCGTCAGCGTAGGTGGTTGGAGTTTCTCAAGGATTATGAAATCACTATATTATACCACCCGGGGAAGGCCAATGTGGTGGCCGACGCCTTGAGTCACCGGGCGGAGAGTTTTGGTAGTTTGGCATATCTTCGTGCAGCGGAGAGGCCCTTAGCCTTGGATGTTCAGTCCCTAGCCAGTCAGTTCGTGAGGCTGGATCTTTCTGAGCCTCACCGGGTATTTGCTTGCGTTATTGCTCGATCTTCTCTTTATGACCGTATTCGGGAGCGCCAGTATGATGATCCCAACCTTCGAGCTCTTCAGGATAGAGTTCGGCAGGGTGATGCCAGGGATGTGACCGTAGGTGATGACGGCGTGATGAGGATGCAGGTCCGGATTTGTGTGCCCAACGTAGATGGACTTCGGAAGTTGATTCTTGAGGAGGCTCACAGCTCGCGGTATTCCATCCATCCGGGTACCGCGAAGATGTACAAGGATCTGAGACATCACTATTGGTGGCGGAGGATGAAGAAGGATATATCGGAGTTTGTAGCCAAGTGTCTCAACTGTCAGCAAGTCAAATGTGAACATCAGAGACCGGGAGGATTACTTCAGCAGATTAGGCTTCCAGAGTGGAAGTGGGAGCGAATCACCATGGACTTTGTGGTTGGACTTCCTCGGACTTTGGGGAAGCATGATGCTATTTGGGTGATTGTGGACCAGCTGACCAAATCAGCCCACTTCATTCCAGTGTTGACTACATATTCTTCTGAGAGGTTGGCCCAGATCTACATTCGGGAGATAGTCCGGTTGCACGGTGTACCGGTATCTATTATATCAGATCGAGGTCCTCAGTTCACCTCGCACTTTTGGAGAGCCTTGCATAGTGAGTTGGGTACCCAGATTGACCTCAGTACAACATTTCACCCCCAGACGGACAGGCAGCCTGAGCGCACGATTCAGATTCTGAAGGATATGCTTCGTGCTTGTGTGATGGATTTTGGAGGGTCTTGGGATAAATACTTTCCTCTTGCAGAGTTTGCTTATAACAACAGTTACCAGTCCAACATTCAGATGGCACCGTTCGAGGCTTTGTACGGTAGGCAATGTAGGTCTCCAGTGGGATGGTCATATGGTTGAGGAGGCAACTTGGGAGACCGAAGAGGATATGCGGAGTCAGTACCCTCATCTTTTCACAGCTTCAGGTATGTTTCTATACTCGTTCGAGGACGAACGATTTTCTTAAGAGGGGGAGAATGTAACGACCCGGTCGGTCATTTTGAGAGTTAGCGCCCCGATCCCCTAATAACTGCTTCTCCCATGCCTTATTATGTTAATGTAACTTATCGGAGCGTTGAGCGGCGAAATTCGGAGTGATTTTGGTCATATAGTTCTTTAACGTGAATTTTAACCTTAGAAATTGGGCCGTAGCTAGAGCTGTGTGAGGACAGGTCCGGAACGGAATTTCGTCGACTCCTTTAGCTCCATTGAGTGATTTCGGGGTTAGGAGCATGTTCGAAATGTGTTTTCGAGGTCGGGTGTAGATTTAGGCTTGAATTGGCGAAAGTTAGAATTTCGACGATTTCGGCCGATAGTTGGGATTTTGATATCGGAATCGGAATGGAATTTAGAAAACGACAACAGGTCCGGAATGTCATTTATGACCTGTGTGCAACATTTGAGGTCATTCAGACGAGTTTGACGTGTTTTGATGTCGAATGTGAATTATTGAAAATTCCTAAGTTCTTAGGCTTGAATCTATGCATAATTGATGATTTTGATGTTATGGGATGCGTTTTTAAGGCCCGACCAAGTTTGAATAAGGTATTCGGGTCAGTTGGTAAGTTTGGTGGAGGTCCCGCGGGCCTCGGGGTTGTTTCAGATGCTTAACGGGAGAGTTGGAAACTTAACAAAATTGCTGAACCAGGCTTTTTTTTTGTGTTTCGCACATGCGAGGGATTTTCCGCAGGTGCGGACACGCAGGTGCGGTCGGCCTGGTTGCATGTGCAGTTGTTGAGTGGGGTGGCCAGAGGTTGCAGGTGCGACCTGGGTTCTGCAGGCGCGGGACCACAGGTGCGACCAAACGATCGCAGGTGCGGCCCCAGGTGATCTTAAGTGATTCCCGCACCTGCGATAGAATTTTCCGCAGGTGCAATATCCCTGTGTTGTTTATTCCTAAATCCTAGGGTTTGAAATTCATAGTCTAAAATTGTTTGAGAGCTCGGGAATTGGCGATTTTCAGTGGGTTATGAAGAGAAAGATCATAGGTAACGTTTTCTAATCCTAATTCATTGTTAGACCATTAACCCACATCGTTTTCCTTAATCTAATTAACAAAAATGGGTGAAAAACCATGGAAACTTGATGAAACTTCCCCAACAAAAAATCTGAGAATTTAGGGAATTTTTGACATCGGATTTCGATGATTCTTGTTCGAGTGAGTTCGTGAGTGAATGGGTGTCCGAAAAAAATATAACTTTATCTGATTCCGAGACGTGGGCCCGAGGGGCGTTTTGGTCAGGATTCCTAATTTCGCGTATTAGCTTCGAATTAATTAGTTATTTTGATTTCCTGAAATGATATTTACCTTATGCAATCGAATTGAGTAGATTTGGGCCACCCGGAGTTGGATACTCATGGCAAGAGCGTGATTATTGGTTGATTAGCACAGTCGAGGTAAGTGGTTTGCCTAATTCTATGTTTGAGAATTTCCCTTAGGCATTTATAACTGATTTTGATATAAAAACCCTGTGTACGTGAGGTGACGACTACGTGCACGGGATATTTTCACCAATTCCATTGTTTCCTTCTATGACATACTTAATCTTCAATTCCTATTATTCCTGTTATTGGTTTAACTGAGTAGTGACTTAAGATTTTATCAAGTCAAACAATTTTACCTGGTTTTCCACTCGTTACTATTACTTGAAACTGGTTTAAGTACTTTAATCTATATTTGCCGACTGTTTTTCCTAAACTTTTGAATTACGCAATGTCTGAAATACGCCTCGCATTTCATATTTACATTGGGACTGCGGGCTATGACCTGAGACTTTCCCTTGCATTGTATTGCATATTTACATTGGTACTGCGGGATATGACCTGAGACTTTCCCTTGCGTTGTATTGCATATTTACATTGGGACTGCAGGCTGAGACCTGAGACTTTCCCCTGCATTGCATCACATATTTACATTGGGATTGCGGGCCGAGACCTAAGACTTTTCATTGCATTGCATTGCATATTTACATTGGGACTTCAGGCTGAGACCTGAGACTTTCCCCTGCATTGCATCACATATTTACATTGGGATTGCGGGCCGAGACCTAAGACTTTTCATTGCATTGCATTGCATATTTACATTGGGACTGCGGGCTGAGACCTGAGACTTTCCCCTTCATTGCATTGCACGACTATCTACTGATTTATATGCCGCGCGGAACTGAGATTTAATACATTCGTTCTTTCCGGTTCACCTTACTTCCCGTTAATTATTACTGCTTTACTTAACTGTTAATTATATCTGTGTTTATTTTTTTGCAAACTCAGTAGAGCCGCAACCTGACCTCGTCACTAGTTGACTGGGGTTAGGCTTGGCACTTACTGGATACCTAATGTGGAGTACTCACGCCCTTCTGCGCATGTTTTTCTCATCTGCAGATCCAGGTACCGGCGCACTGTTCAGGAGTCAGTAGAGTAGCAGATCTTTGGGAGACTTTGAG
Organism: Nicotiana undulata; assembly: GCA_005239495.1. Classification (NCBI taxonomy): domain Eukaryota; kingdom Viridiplantae; phylum Streptophyta; class Magnoliopsida; order Solanales; family Solanaceae; genus Nicotiana; species Nicotiana undulata. Next base: position 5,276 of record MDKH01076896.1, read on the forward strand.
GTATTTCTGCAGCGTCTGCAGAGCTTCCGAGTCCCCCTCCTATCTTAGCATAGTTATAGTTCGTATATGAGACTACACTTTCATTTCCAGTTTTGTACATTGAGCCATAGAGTTTAGCTTGTGATGTTGTAGATATTCCGGGTCTGGGGCGAAGTAAGCTGTAAATGCCGAGCGACATTGAGTATTAGTATTGTTTTATGTTTTTTTCCTCTGTTTTGCCTCGTGTACTCTTAATTCACTTGAATGTTTAGGCTTACCTAGTCTATAACGACCCAGTCGGTCGTTTTGCATGTTAGGGTCCCGCTTTCTTAAATGAAACCTTCCATAGCGGCTATTCGTGCTTTATGACTCACGGGGGCGGGTGGTTCGAGATTTTGGAATGAATTGGATGGTTTAGGAACACTTGGTTCCTTAAGGTTGGCCTATTTGTCCAAGTTTGACTTCGGTCAACATTTTGAGCAAACGACCTCGGAATCGAGTTCTAACAGCTCCAGTAGCTCCGTATGATGATTTCGGACTTGGGCGTATGTTCGGCTCGGGTTTCTGATGACCCGGGAGCGTTTCAGCGCCTGAAATGGAAATCAGGATTTCCTTAAGTTTAGAATTTGGCCTGGAACGGGACTTCAAGCTATCGGGGTCCGAATGGAATTCTGTGACCGGAAATAGTTCCGTATAGTCATTTATGTGCGAAAATTTGGGGTCATTCCGAGTAGTATAGACCCGTTCGGCGCAATGTAATGAATTCTAGAATTTCAAAGTTCTTAAGTTTGATTAAAATGGTTTTGGGGTTGAATTTTGAGTTCCATTGTTCTTTTTCATGTTCCGGAAGTTCGAGCGAGTCCGTATCATGAATACAGACTTTTCGGTTCTATTGGACGGGGTCCCGGGGGGCTCGGGGGTGTTTTAGACCCCAGGGAGCTAAGTTAGAAAAACAAGAAATTTTCTGTCTGGTTTCCTTCTCTGCGATCGCAGAAGCAGGGATGCGATCGCAGAGAAGTAATTATGCTGGGCCATCCAATGTTCTCTGCGATCGCAGACATCACTACGCGATCGCATAAGGTCCCCTTCCCAACTCTCTGCGAACATAGACTCACCCCTGCGATCGCACAAGTCACCTACCTACCCCCCTACTGCTTGTTCCTCTCTGCGGTCGCAGACCTCACTCCTGCGATCGCATAAGCCTACCTCCCTACCCTCTGTGATCGCAGGCCCCATCTATTTGATCGCATAGTGCTTCCTGGGGGCCAGGGTCATTTGTTCTCCGCGATCGCAGGTCTGATGCCGCGATCGCAGTGAAGGTTTTCCTGGGCAGTATTTAAATGCTCAATTAAGGGTTGTCTTCCTCATTAGTCATCTTTTACCTCCATTAGAGAGCACCCAAGGTTGAAGAACACCTCCCACAACCACCCATTGAAGAGGTAAGCAATTCTCTCATATTTCTCACAATTATGCATGGAATTTAACGGGTTTAATTCCTAAAAGAAACAAAAATCATGAAATTTGGTAGGAATTTCTAGGGCTTTGATAATTAGTGAATTATCCCTTTTTAGCCGTGAATTCCTAAATAAATTATGTAATTACGATCCTTAGGCTTCGGGTAATTCATTCCTTCGAGAATTTTCAAAATCCGAACACGTGGGCCCGGGGTCGAAATTTCAAAAACCTTCAAGAATGCTATATTTTGGAATATCTTGTTAATTCTTATTCCTGGAGCATGAATTGATTCAATTATGCTATGTTTGGCTAGTTGTGAGCCGTCAAGAGTAGTTTCAGAATTTCGGGCGCATCTTTTGATCCGGTCCTTGGTCCGAGGAGTGCTTTTATCGAGGTGAGTCTCCTTTCTAACCTCGTAAGAGGGAAATTGTCCCTCTAGGTAACCTTGTTTGCTATGTGATCTTGTTTGGGGGCTACGTACGCACCGAGTGACGAGAGTCCGTACGTAGTGGCTATTACTGCTTCGTCCGGGTAGTTAGGACACAACATGTTCATTGTTTTTTTTCCTGTTGTAACATAGATATGACTTGTATACTTGTGTGATTGTTATTGTTGTCTTTGAACGTTGTGATACCTGGCTTGATTTAAGTGTGATAAGAGAATCACGGGATGGGATCGGGCCGTACGCCACGGCAGAGTGATAATTGATTATATGATGGGATCGGGACGTACGCCACGGCATAGTGATGATTGATTATATTATGGGATCGGGACGTACGCCACGGCAGAGTGATGATTGATTATATTATGGGATCGGGACGTACGCCACGGCAGAGTGATGATTGATTATATTATGGGATCGGGTCGTACGGCACGACAGAGTGATGATTGATTATATTATGGGATCGGGTTGTACGCCACGACGAGATTGAGACTACCAGGGTGGGATCGGGCCGTACGCCACAACGAGATTGAGACTACCAGGGTGGGATCGGGCCGTACGCCACAGCGAGAATGAGACTACCAGGGTGGGATCAGGCCGTACGCCACGGCGAGTTTGAGCACCATATGGGAGCGGGCCGTGCGCCATGGCAGATACCAAACTTGTTTGATTTGAGCTTGTTATTTGATGTCGGATATTGATGTACTTGATTATTTGTTTTACTTGCCTACAGTTTTTGTTACATCCTTACTTTACGACTGTTGGGCCTTAGTGAGTATCGAGTCGACCTCTCGTCACTACTTCTTCGAGATTAGACGGGATACTCACTGGGTACATATTTATATATATGTACTCATGCTGCACTTTCTTCCTTTTTTGTACTTGACTGTACAGGTCCGGAGGCTGGTCCATATGATTTTTAGGCCGGTGCCAGATATTGATAGCGTGGTCATACTTCACGGTGAGATGCTTTCCTGGCGACTTCCTAGCAGCACCCTGGAGTTTCTTTTGTTATGCTATCTGTCTATTTCATTCAGACTGAGACCTTGTATATGTTGTAGTCATTGTATATTCAGTAGTTGCCCGTGACACTCGTGACAATAGTTCTTGGCACACACGCGGTATATATTTGTGGGGTTTTGGGATGTATATCTATGTGTATGTTTTATTTCGGCCTTGTATCTACTATGATTTTACCTTCACTCAAGGCTAGTATCATGTTAGTTGTTATAAACTGGTAATCATTGACTTGTTTGATCGAATGGGAAGGGTATCACTTAGTGAAAGTTATATCGGCTTGCCTAACCCCGCTGTTGGGCGCCATCGCGACCTGAATTAGGATTTGAGTCGTGACATAGTCATCTAGACTAGGTGCCGTCACGAACCCGTTCGGAGGGAAAATTGGGTCGTGACAACTACTCACTTTTAACGCACTTTATACACCTTACTATCATGGTCATGTGGTACCTTGTATGGCACTAGTCCATAAATACCGGGTATTTTAGCTCGGACCGTATTTTATCCCAACATGTCAAACTTTGACGAAAATTTATTTTCTTTGATTTGATTACCCTCTCACCTTCGCGAATTTACATATCACTTGTTTGAAATAGCATAATACTTGTAATCTCCAAATAATCTTATCCTTGAACTGAGGTCAAGTATCTTGCGACAATTTTCCAATACTACAGGGTGTAACATTGTTGTAATATAATATTGTGGAGCGTAGCATCATCATCATTCCCCCCTGTTGAACATTTGTCCTCGAATGTTGACTGATACACTTATCATTCTCATAACCCATAGCTCTTGCGAATACTTTAGCATTCTCCTTGCCATTTAGGCAACTATTCTTTGAATAAATCCAAAGGCCAGGGCATTCCCCCCTTTAAGCCTCTTTCTCACACCAGGACTTGTAGTCAGAATCCTTCTAATCTTGTAACTATTGCTACCTTCTATCATGCAACCTATACGACTCTAACTTTGTATGTGCGCCTATGCGACTCTTCTCTTCTCTTTCCTCCAGCTTTTAGCCAATTTCTAGGCTTCACTTTGTGAACATATATAAAATTATGTCAACCTGTCCCTCTTGGCATCATTAGCTTTATTTCATCTAAGTAGGTCATACTATGCAATAATTCTTACCTCGATTTATTGTTACTGAGGTCTACTACCAAACTCCAGGTTACTCTTGTTGCTTATCCTATATGCATAAAACTAAGTCTTTTAACGCTTCTTCATTACTGTTCATCTTAAGACTAATGGCCTAATCTCATCTCGCACTTTGCAGCTTTTACCCATCCATTGTTGATTTACCTCAATGTTGATCTACAATCTTCCATTGATAACTTTAAACTTCTTACCTAATATATTGCCACTAGGGCTTACATTTCATCGTGGAACATTTGAAGTGATTTTCCTAATCCACGTGGGGGCGATACTGTACTTCCATAACCCTATTTCATATCATAGTCATCCCAGTGTGATTCGCTTTACGTGGGTATTTTAATCCTGTACAATTCATGAACTTATTACTCAATCGAAGGCCCAAAAGTCACCCTTTATTTATCACCCTTATTCTATTACCAGGGCATCATTCCATCTCTTCTAAATGCTATTAGTCTTAGACTCCTTTGAGTTCATTCAAGCTATACTGAACTTTCTATAACTTAGAGAACCCATCATCTCTTTTGTTTTCATGGGCTTAATCCTGATAACTTTTCAATTCTCATAACCTTCTCACTTGACTTTCCTTATCCTTACTCATGTCTTTCTAAAACCTTGTCACTATACCATACTTTAGCTTGTGACCCGCAACCTTCATTCAACTTGCTTGCACCTTAGATTTCCTTGTGTTATCCTGGAACATCAAATGAGACATCGCATCATCTCTAGCTCTTGTTTACTCTATTAACTAGACTTCTCGATACGTAGAAACCATAGAATGGAATATATGCCACTAAAGACGCCGCTATCATTCCTGGATACTGAATCCCAACGCTTCTAGCCCTTTATCTGAAGTATGGATTATTCACAACCTTCTGCACCTGAGTATCTCGTACGTTATTCACCTTTACCTTACTTACCTTAAAATGTCGCATCATATCTACTATCTCTTTCATGACCTCCCTTACACATAGGTATAATTTACATCTACAACTTGAAGATCTCTTATAATACTTGCACCTCTGGTGCATACACAATCTGGTGGTAGCTCTACACTGATTTTTTTAGGCGGGTATTCTTCTAACTAGCTTATCGTAGGGTTGTTATGGAATAGTGGTTTTGTTGTACCATCTCTCTTGTGCCTCTGATATTAAGGATGATCCTCCAATATTCTCAATCACGATTTTTATAATTGTCTGGGGCCTATAATCAGACTCCTGATTTACTTGGTTGATGTAACTCTTTAGTTTCCCTTTCCTTCTGATCAACCTTTATGTAGGCTTAAGCTATCTTCCAATCTACGGCTCATGGCATTTAGTTATTACTTTATCCTTTCATGGAAGTTATGGAAAACCACGATACAATCTTCTAATGATTCAATCCTTTGTCTATGACCTTGACCTAGTTCCTTCTTTTAACTTATATCATTAGTTGAATAATTCCTTTTGTTCCATCTCAGCTTTCTTCAAATGTAAGAAATTGCTTTTCCTAGTCTTTTTCCCCCTTGTTGCGTGCATACTTAGCTTATCTTAGTTCCCACGCATGCCGGAATTTTTGTGCAACTCATATGGTCTCGAATATTACTTTCAATGTTTCTCCCTATTTATTAGCCACGGTAGGTGCCACTTTCTTTTTGAGTGTATATAATTTTGTAGGGAGACTGTTTTTGCATGACCATTTCTCCTTCAAGTTACCATTGTAGTACTTAGGAGGACCCTCTAACTCTTATAAAGTTGCGATCTTATTACATCGTATACTCGACGGAATTTTTGATGTCCTTCCTTGCCTATAATTATCCGTAGTTACTTGCCTCTACGCCCTTGTGCTTGTAGGGTTGCTTCTGAACTGATATTTTGACCATCTTTCCAGTGGCATTCTCTTTTATTTTCGTAATACTCATACGATACCTTTGACTACCCCAACTCCTATCTAAATATTTCTCAAGGATCACGATGTCATAACTGCGAGGATGAATTCACCATATTGGGTTTTACTATGTTTATCTTGCACGATCTGTTGATTTGTCTATATCCTCTTGTCTATCCATAACTAGGCCCTTCCTGAATCAACTACTAACTACTCGTTAGCTCATTCTCATATCAATATTCCTCGTAATCTTTCTTGGGTCATTTCCTTTATCTTAACTGACGTCTTGCACTGGCTCCTTATCTATCAATAGCATCTCGAGCGGGAACCCTTACCTCCTCTCCTTGATGTCGTGTTTGCATAATGTTCTGAAATCATAACATATTTGTAGGCTTTGAATAAGTGCAATCTCATCCCTTTTTCATTTTTTTATCGCATTCTTCCTTTACCATTCCATAATTACTAGAATCACTTAATTCTGACTTAATGCCACATCACTCCATATTCCCCCATTTAGGGGAGTACTAAGATTTAGTTCTACGACGATCTACATATAGATGTTTTACCTCTTTATCTTTGGTGTCTTTTCACATCATCGATGAACATTACTCGCCTTGCGGTAATCCTTCTGTACCAAGGATAACAAATTTCCTTACTCGCAAGGGTGACACTTAGTATAACTGGCACATACAGTCCCTTAAGTTTAACTTTGTTCACATTTCTTACTTTAGGGAAGTGTCTTCCTAAATGACCTTTAAAGGTAATTCTTCTGTCGTCCATTCTATTATCGCCGTAACGCGATCTCTTAAATTCTCATGATGCCAACTATTATCAAATTACTCAGTCCCTAATTCATGTTTAGTTTATCTTGTTCACCAGTCCATACTGATTTCTATTACTCTAGGGTCTAACTTTCCCTAGTAGTCACGTTAGAGTCACGAACTTACTTCTCGAAATGAGGATATGACGTTATGGCCTATATTCTTTTGTTGTCTCAAGGACTGTCACCTCTCTTTTTTTCCTTCCCTTGACTATAGACTCTGTAATGCTTCCATTCATCATTTTTCTTTGATCTACCGTTGTAATCCATGTATCACATCTTACTCATAATGCTTCATTAACTCTCTTCTTATTTCCCTGCTAACATCTCTATCTATCACTTTATTCTGAAAACCTCAACAAGACATTCTTTTGCTTTTAGATCCCCTTTCTCCAGCCACTAGCTCTTCGGGTCGCCTAACCTTCTCCTTTTACTAGGGACGGGAGCCACACTAAGGAATATTTATCCCTTCCAGGCTTCCAGTGCCTATCTTTGTAATATTTTTCTAAACATTCTAATATTTATATCTAGCTATAATTTTCTAGAGTGTACCATCTGGGTGTCCCACAAGGAGATCTATTAACACCTTCATAATATTCTTCGGAAATGTCAACTAACACAAACAATCCATTCACCATTTTGGGTTACTCAAACCCTAGCCGGATTCCTGATATCCCATCATTCTCTTAATCTACACCTATAAGCACTCATAGGGCATAATTGATATGGGTGTGGCCGATTGTACATACATTTATTACTGTTGAAGGTAACTCAAAATTCTTCTATTCCTTTGCTTGAATTGTAAATACTGTTAGTCTTCATTAATTGGACACCTCATACCCTTCTTCACCTTGCTTCTTTTACTTGCTGAAACTTGTGCCTACCTTCCGATTCTCTTATTCCTTTTTACCGTAAGAGTGGATAGACATTCTTGCCTTAGGGATCCTTATCAAGAAACTTACACATCCTGGTACACACATGATCTGCTGAATACCTCATATTTATCCATCATAAGCATGATGCAAAACCGAGTTCCTCTGACTCAACTCTTCACATTTATATCTCATACCAACCGTCTTTCTGTATGTAGGAATCGTTGTATTATAAATAAGATAGAGTTTAGGAAATTGAGTTCTTACAACTAAGATCTACCACACGATCTAGAGTAAGAATAAAGAGTGATAGTCCTAAATGTCATGTAGCCTCCTTCTTATAAGTGTGGTGCAAAACACACCTATAAACAAGACTCTACTAGACACGGCTTGTAGACTCCCTAGGACAGAACAACTCTGATACCACTTCTGTCACGACCTAAACCGATGGGCCGCGACAAGCACCTGGTACCTTACTCAACCGAGTACCAATGTAACATATCTTTCTTATTACATCATCATAGGTAAGTGGGCCAGAAGGGCCGTATAAGGTAAGAAGAATAAAACATGAGAGGACACTCAACATAAAACGACCCAACTTGATATACTGACTTATATATATGACGTTCAGGATTATAAGGCCAAAATAATCACTCGTACACTGAACATAGGCCGACAAGGCCATACAACCTTTCATATACATGACATATGTCTACAAGTCTCTAAGAGTACATAAACGTCATAAGGCCAAGAAAGGGCCCCAACATACCAATCAATACATGTCTAAATCATACTAACCAAATAAACAACTCTGGAGCAAGTGGAGCGCACCAACATCTCCCGCTGAGGTGATAACCTACTTGGAGGACTCTCAACCAGTCTATTGGGACCTACTGGCATGAAACGCAGCGTCCCCAGGCAAATGGGATGTCAGTAAAAATTATGTACCGAGTATGTAAGGAATGAAAATACGTAAACAACAGTCATGAGAGACACTTGGAGTAAAAGACTCAACATGTATATATGAATAGCTCTGTGAATCATTTAATATTATAACGTCATGCATATGCGTATAAATGTCATACCATGCTTGGGTATATGCGTTTGTAACATCATCAAGCCTCTGAGGGCATCCCATCATATCATTTTGGCCACTGTGGGCAAATCATCAACGTATACCAGCTGATCAGGTGGTGGTGCGTATATAACGCCGTAACCTTTTTCCATATCCCATATATATATATATATATATTCATTTATTCTTTTGTATTACATTCATTTACATTGACCCATGACCATATGGCGGTATATATATATATACCGCCATATGGTCATGGGTCAATGTAAATGAATGTAATGCAAGAGAAATACGTCAATAAAATCTTTCGGAGTGTCTAAGACCATTATGCCTTTGATTAATATCATGAAATAAACTTAATTAACTTATGTATTTTCTAAGACCCATGAAAAGATGATAGAATAATATGACACATGGGGAATCAAGAACATAAGCATCTCTAGTATTTCTATGAATCGAGTCATTTATGAAAATTGTGCATTTGCTCATTTCTTTTGTGTCGTATAGATCATGCCAAAAGAAAGAAAGTATAGCTTAACATACCTGAATCGATTCTCTTGACAATCCCTCCAACATACGTTAAGTGCGACAAAACATGTAACGACGGATCAAAGTAGGAAAAAATTCGTATGATATTTTAAAAAAAATTGTACGATGCTCTCTTAAAATAGCAAAATCACGTTGCGATTACAAAAGATACTTCGTTGAAAATATCTTAGAAATGCAGATACGTATTGAAACTCCATCTGTTTGCCTTCAATCCATATAGAATTGTAAATCTCTTCAAATTGCAAATGTAACACATGTATTATAATGATTTATGTTGAAGTCTTTATTAAAGAGAGTGGGCCCCACTCTTTGTATGACGTAGCCACATAGTCATCTTAATTATGTCATCTTTCTTTGTGAGTTAAGACTCACTATCATAGACTATTTGGACGGCCACTTATTAGCTCATCTATTCTCAACCAATTAACATCTTAATTAATTGTTAATCTCCCACTAAAATTAATAATTACATGATTATCTACATAATTAAGAATTATCTCAAATTACTTAAAATACTACTCACTTTTAACACACCTTATACATCTTATTATCATGGTTAGGTAGTATCTTGTATGACACTAGTCCATAAATACCAGGTATTTTAGCTCGGGCCGTATTTTATCCCAACATGTCAAACTTTGACGAAAATTCATTTTCTTTGATTTGCTTACCCTCTCACCTTCACGAATTTACATATCACTTGTTTGAAATAGCACAATACTTATAATCTCCAAAATAATTTTGTCCTTGAACTGAGGTCAATTATCTTACGACAATTTTATGTCCAATACTACAGGGTGTAACATCATCGTAAAATAATACTACGGAGCATAACATCATCGTAATATTGCAGATCATAACATCTAGGTACATGTTGCAGGGTCCATTCCTTGAATCGATGTAGAGTCACCTATAGTTTATCCAAGTACCTCTGCATTCGGTCTTCTCGGACTTCAAAAGTCCTGTTAACTTGGTTTGCCAAGAGGAGGGAATCACAATTGGCCTCGATGACCTTCGCTCCCAAGCTTTTAGCTAGTTCGAGACCGGCAATCATGGGCTCATACTCGGCCTCATTGTTTGTCAATTTTGTTGTTCTGTTAGACTGTCTAACTATATTACTTGTGGGTGGTTTTAGTGCGATGCCTAGCCCAAACCCTTTCGCGTTCGAAGCACCGTCCGTAAAGAGGGTCCAAACCCCCAAAGATGTACCCGATTTTATTAGTAGTTCTTTTTCAACCTGGGGTACGAGGGCCAGCGGGAAGTCGACCAAGATTTGAGACTTGATGGCCGTTAGGTATCGATATTCAATATCGTACCCGCTGATTTCTACGGCCCATTTGGCCAACCGTCCCGAAAGTTTGGGCTTATGCAAAATATTTCATAGTGGATAAGTCTTAGAGGCGCTTATTAAAGCAAGCGCTAATTTTTCTAAGTGTGGATATCTGGTTTCAGCCTCACCTAAGGTCCGACGAACGTAATAGATAGGGAATTACGTACCTTGTTCTTCTCGGAGCAGGACTCTACTTGCCGCTATCTCCGAGACTGACAAGTACAAGTAAATTTGTTCGTCCACTTTTGGGGTGTGAAGCAATGGCGGGCTTGATAAATATCGCTTTAGTTCCTCCAAGGCCTGCTGGCATTCCAGAGTCCATGTAAAATTGCCCTTCTTCTTAAGTAGCAAGAGGAATCTGTGACTCCCATCTGAGGATCTCGAAATGAATCGCCCTAGGGCGAATAGGGCAGCTATCCGCCCCGTTAGCCTCTGCACGAACTTTACATTATTTACTACCATGATATCCTCGATAACTTTGATTTTATCGGGGTTGATCTCGATTCCCCGATTGGACACCATAAAGACAAGAAATTTGCCCGAGCCAACCCCGAATGCATACTTTTCTGAGTTGAGCTTCATATTGTACGTGTTTAATATATCCAAGGTTTCTTCCAAATGCTTTAAATGGTCCTATGATCACATGGACTTAACTAACATTTCATCAATATAAACTTCCATTGATTTTCCTATTTGTTCTTAGAATATTTGGTTTACTAGGCGTTGATAAAGTGCACAAGCATTGTTTAGGACGAACGACATTACATTATAACAGTAGGTGTCGTACTTAGTGATAAACGAGGTCTTTTCCTAATCCTTCGGGTTCATCTGTATTTGGTTGTACTCGGAGTAGGCATTGAGAAAACTGAGAATCTCGTGGCCGGACGTGGCATCGATCATACGATCAATATTAGGCAAAGGAAAAGCATCCTTAGGGCATGCTTTATTCAGGTCTTTATAATCTACACACATTCTATGTTTGTTTCCCTTCTTAGGGACTACTACTACGTTTTCTAACCATTCAAGATACTTTACTTCCCAAATGGATCCTATTTTGAGAAAGTCGTTTACCTCATCCTTGATGAATGCATGTTTAACCTCGGACTAGGTCCTTCTTTTTTGCTTCACCAGATGAAACCTCGGGTCCGGGATTAATTTATGGGTAGTGATTTCCGGTGGGATCCTTGTCATATCGAGATGGGACCAAGCAAAGAAATCCATGTTAGCTAAAAGGAATTGAATAAGTTTTTTCATGAGCTCGGGGGTTAACCCCGTGCCTAGGTATACCTTTTGTTCCGGCGGATGCTCGATCAGTATGACTTGTTCCAGTTCTTCGACCGTTGACTTGGTGGTGGAGTCATCGGGGATTATGAAGGATCGAGGGATCCAATAGTCGTCATCCTCATCGGTCCCTTTCTTCTCCGATTGGATCGAGACTGGTGCCTGTGGTTGCTATTTGACCTCCTATTTTCCGTTCGAATGTGATCCCTTTGTTGATGAAAGTGCCGATCTCGGTATTAGTTCATCAACTGCAAACATCTCCTTGGCGTCGGGCTGTTCCCCGTATATCGTTTTGACTCCCTCTGATGTCGGGAACTTCAAAACTTGGTGAAGGGTCAAGGGTATTGCCCTCATGTTATAGTTCCATGGTCTTCCGAGCAGAGCGTTATACCTCATGTCACCCACGATCACATGAAACTTCGTTTCTTGGATGGTTCTGGTCACATTAACCGGCAAAGTTATCTCACCTTTGGTGGTCTTAGATGCCATGTTGAAGCCGTTAAGTACTCGGGTTGCGGGCACAACTTGATTCTGAAGGCCGAGCTGTTCCACAACCCTCGATCGGATAATATTGGCCGAGCTACCTGGATTAATCAAAACACGTTTAACTTGAGTTTTATTCATAAGAAAAGATATTACTAGTGCATTATTTTGGGGTTATGATATCCCCTCTGCATCCTCGTCATTGAAAGACAAGGTCCCTTCCGGTACATAGTCCCGAGTTCGCTTTTCTCTTGTGATCGGCACCTTGGTGTGCATGAATATGTGTCCTAGTGGAATATCGACCCCACCAAAAATCATGTGAATTACGTGTTGTGGCTCCTTTTGTTCATTCTGCATGTTTGCATCCATGTTTCTGAAGTGGTTCTTAGCCCGATCGCTTAAGAATTCTTGATGATGCGCCTCGTTGAACAACCGAGCTACCTCCTCCCTCAGATGTCTACAATCTTCCATTCTATGGCCATGAGTGCCATGATACTTGCACATTTGATTAGGGTTTCTCTGGGACGGGTAAGTCTGAAGAGGTCGAGGCCATCTAGTGTCTTTGATACGACCGATGGCTGATATGATGGCCGACGCATCAACGTTGAAGTTGTATTCCGATAGCCGAGGTGATTCTTTGGGCTCGACATTTCTATCGAAATCAGTCTTGCTCACGAGACCTCAAGAGCTCTGACGTGGATAATTTCTTCTACCACCACGAACGGGGTTGCGTCGAGGCCCGTTGTTTCTTCAATCTCCATCGTATGGCTGGTAACGATCACTATTTGACTGTGGCTCCCAGTCAATATCCCTTTTAACTCTATCGACGAGCCTGATAGGATGAACGGACCTAGAAGGAGTTCCCAACTGGTCGTCTTCGACCCTAATATTTGACCGATACAGATTATGTGCGTCGGCCCAGGTGACAGCTGGGTATTCGATAAAGTTCTATTTCAATTATTGTGAGGCCACTGAGCTTCGTACGTTTAATCCTTAGGTGAAGGCTTGAATGGCCCAATCATCGGCAACCAGCGCTAGTTCCATGCGCTCCATCTGGAACCGAGACAGAAATTCTCTGAGCATCTCGTTATCTTTCTGCTTCTCTTTGAAGAGGTTCGACTTCCTGGTCTCGACCTTTATGACTTCGGCGTGTGCTTTGACGAAGGAATCTACGAGCATGGAAAAAGAATCGATGGAGTTGGGCGGCAGATTGTGTTACCATATCCCTGATCCCTTTGATAGGGTCTCCCAGAATCTCTTTAGCAATACGTACTCGATCTCATCATCTTCCGGATCGTTCCCCTAAATTGCGGATGTGTAAGAAGTAACATGCGCATTGGGGGTCAGTAGTTCCATTATACTTGGGGATTTCTGGCATGCGGAATTTCTTTGGAATGGGTTTAGGAGCCGCGCTCGAGGGAAAGGCTTTTGCACGAACTTCTTTGAACCCAAACCCTTCAAAATCGGTGGTGCCCCCAGAATTTGATCAACTCTCGAATTGTATGTTTCTACCTTCTTGTCGTTGGCTTTGATCTTTTTTCTCTCCTTATTTGACCCGCTTTGTTAGCTCCTCGAGTATCTTTATGATAGCAGGATCGGTGCCTGATTCATTTCCCGTTTGAACTTCTCGACACCGATTCAACCCTATGAATGATTTCCTGCGATGGTTTGGGCTCAATATAAATTGGTGCAAGGTTCTGGTTTTGGAGTTGTGTTATTGCATCTTGTTGAGCCTACAACATCTCGAATATCACTCTAAGACTGATCCCGCCTTCGTCGTCGCCTTGTGCGTTCTGACCGGCTGATCGAACATCTTTGCGGACGCTATTTTTGGGGTCGACTGTCATATTTGCATTAATGGCAAAGTGGGAACTGACATCGACAGGGTCCACGACTGAAGATCCCTCGAGGTCAACTGGGGGTTCTTCATTCCCTGGGGCGGCTACATTGTCGTTTTCGCCGTGAAATCCGAGGCCATTGTCGATGTGAGTGAGTACTGCTCTGGAGTTCAACATGTTGATCCTAAAATAAAAAACGCTCACAAGAACAAGTGTAAAGCAGTGTGTGTTACGGAAATAAGCACCATGAAATCACTATTATCCTTAGCCCCACGGTGGGCGCCAAACTTATCTTTAAAATCAGATAACAATTAAATTTATAAGTGGTTTTAAGGATATGCGATTTCACTTGCCACAAACTGAGAAGAACGAAAATTGATATAAGAAGTAACTGCAAAAATAAAGCAAACCAATGTAATGCGCAGCTTCCGCCCTCGAGCTAGGTCACCCTCAAACCAACTGAGTGAGCTATTGAAAAGTAAGAACTGAGCAACAAAGTAAGAGAGCATAAGAGAGAAAATATAATATATTGCTTTGTTATGCGTGAATGTGATGATTACAAACCCTTTATATAGTAGATGAGTTCTACATATGGCACAATTCTAAAAGGAGATCTCTTGATTGGCTAATCAACCGGTCTTGGCTTGATATGTGCCGAGATTTCCGCCATGATCCTTGCTCGGTCACGGATATCTCGGCTTTCTGTTGTCCGACTTAGCAAGCTTCCTTCGATCTCGCTCGATCTTTATCATGCTCGATCTCGATCTTAGCTGGTCTTGATCTCGATCGGTCCCCGAATCACGAGCTCGTTAATATATCTTCATGTCACGACCTGATATAACTCGGGATTGAACCTTGGCCTGCCACCCCGGTCTTGATCAACCATACAAAATCGGGCGAGCCCGGTTTTGACCGTGTACACTAACTTTTACTAGATATTGCATAAAGCTTTCTCGTTTCAACAGAAAAGATGAGGCATTTATTTAACTTCTATTTGGATAAGCCGAATATCCCGACAAAGCGAACTTGCAAATTTAGCTAACCACATTTTGTTGCCCCTTCATTTATGGTTATTCAATTTTATGCGCAACACTGCCAATGGCATGTGGTTGTTAGGATTCCTCCAGAGTAATGCAACGTGCAGAAACTGGCAACAGAGTCTTCTTCCTTCTGGATTTTGTCCTTGGGGCAAGATGAAATGTTAGACAACAATATAAACACAAAATTGAAACGTATGAGTAAAGGTTAACTCATTAAACAAAGCGAAGATGCATTCCCATTATTCTTCTTTTTGTATACAAATCTTCTGCTGACCCCCTCATAGACTAAGAATTCGATCGTCTACCTAAGAGTGACTCACCAAAAAAGGCCTCTACAGCAGGACATATGAAATAAACTGCCATTCTATTGGTTGTCCATTTACAGAGCTTGGTTTTAGCTAAAGGTAACTTGTCTGTTCTGAGAATTAAAGAACTTTGCTAAGCTGCCAACCTAAAGTTTATCACTTGATGATGGGTTAAGTCCACTCTTGGTTCCTCTTCTCTCTTTCTTTTAGGCAGAGATAACGAAGACATAGCTCTGGCCGACACCACCTTTCTAACAAGTGATTTCCACAGCTCATCATCTCCCCGTTGTTGCACCTTCACTTTGAATTGCCTGTAATGTAATGAATAGAGCTGTTACCAACTACATAAACACAAAAAAACGAATGATCACTGTATCAGTTCAAGAAATTGATCCCCTACTGATACTTATCGGGTCCTATTAACCTTATTCAATCCAACATGTTAAAATGTTTGGAACTCATTCAAGATATTTTGTTGAGGAACAGGACAAATGGACACGTTACTACTAGATAGGATCCAAACTAACATGTTACGAAAGGGTCAGGGGTCCGGCTGCTCTCTTAAGTTTCGCTTCCTTCTAGGATAGGTGCACCTGGTTATTGTCGAAATGGGACCGTGAATCATTACCACTACTTGGATAGGTCGTGTTCACATCAAGAACAACCGACTTGGCATTTAGAACCACAGTAGACTTTGAGCAAAAAAATCTTCATAACTGGACTCATCCTCGCATGAAAGTAAGCAAATCACATGCCAGCTCATGAGAATTTTAATGACTTTCTACTTCAAAACTAAAAGACCCATATAAACTGAAAATATCCCACAAACTGATGTTAACTTGACTCAATCATGAATTAGAGAAGAAATGGACAAATTAGTGACAGCTGATTCGTTGCGTTTTTCTGTAGAGACAAATCAACTAATAACATCAACCTCTGACATGTCACCTAAAACATTTTCAAGGTAGAACATGACAGACCATATGGTACTATATGGATCGGGGCCCATCATTCAAATCAAGCAAGGAAACTGCTACCTGCCTCGATTGGTGATACTTGTAAAATAATTTACATATGATTAATGAGATTCACCTTAAGTGGGAGCGATCTTTAGAAGAATAGATTAATAAACTAGTTACTCAGTAGTGAGTGGTAATTACCTGCAAAGGGGAACTCGGCAATGTTGTGGTTGGTCACAAATGGATGCGTGTAATCTTAGGAGCTGCCACATGCGCTTGCATCGCAAACAACTTCCATTGGCTCTTTTCTTACAAGTAGCGAAATGACGGATCAGAAGCTGGAGCCCTTGACAGGTCTCATACTTGCTACATGGCTGCCAGTTGTGGGAAGATTCCTTATTATTATTATTATTATTATGTGGCCCAACGCTTGTACATCCTTCTGTACAAATGTGCTCCAAACAATCCATCGCTTCGCTGAGCTGTAAATACAAATTCAGCTCCTTCCTGTGTCTTCTCGTCCTCTTCTTCCGCTATTATGACAAATTTACGATGAAAAATCACTAAACTAAGCCACTTGACTGATAAAAAAGATGCAAACAAATGCCATGTTTCAAGATTGTTATGAGATCAACAATTATATTTTGGATTGTATTTGAAGTTACAATTCTCAATGAGCTAGATAATTAAAGGGATATATGTTCATTGTATCAGGTTATATATAGTTACATACCAACTCAGCCTCATCCATGAACTGTAAAATTTCAAGTTCAAGAAAAGGGTCATGATCTTGAAGGAACTTCCAGCCCTCAGTCTCCTCAACGTTCTTGAAATTGCTTGACAAATATTTCATGCACTTGAGGTAGAGATCAGGTGCATCACATAGCCTCGCAAGTTGAAGCACATCTACTGCATGTTCAATCGTCAATCTCTCAGCCAACCCTTTTGTGCATCTCTGCTTTAGCTGTGGCACCAAGTACACATGAGAAAGTACTAGCAGATGAATCCCATGTCTCTCTATCTGCTCTTCAGTGCACCTAAATACATGGAAAACTTGGTCATATTAGACTCTGAGCCTTTCGGTAATTAATAGGGTTTAATTTTTGGGTTTTAGTTCCTGATATTTCAGGTAACTTCAAAACCATTTGTATACCATCAGACTACTTAAAAGTTACTGTGATAATAAGTATGAAATGGCAATCTAGAAAATAAGTTAAAAGAAACTTATTATAATTGGTTAAACCAAATTGACAGTATACAGCTTAATTCATTAGTTTTACACATTGATGATTCAAAATTTATATTTTCATAATTAAGGGTGTGTTTGGTATAACGAAAAATGTTTTCCATGAAAAATATTTTCCATTCTTGGAAAACAAGTACTCCCTCCGTTACAATTTATGAACCTGTTTGACTGGGCACAGAAATTAAGAAAAAAATAAAAGTTTTGGAATTTGTAGTCCTAAACAAGTGGGTCAGGGTATTTGTGTGGTTATAAAAGTTTCTCATTAAGGGTAAAATTGTAAGTTTAAGCAAAATTATTTCTAAATTTAAAAAAGGGTCATTGTTTTAGGAACAGACCAAAAAGGAAATAGGTTAACATAAACTAGAACGGAAGGAATAATAATCTTATTCATTTTCCGGTGTTTAGTACGCAAATTAAGGAAAATAACTTCTCAAGAGTATTCATAAATAATTTAAATACAATAAATATTAAGCCATAAACTTTCGAACCCACAAATTTCATAAACTTCCGAACCACCAAACTTTCGAAACTGCAAAATTTCGAACCCGCGAACTTTATAATTTCTAAACTCGTAAACTTTCAAACACATAACCTTTCGAACTCATAACTTTGGAATTTATATAATTTCGAACCTGTAAACTGAAGGATGAAAAAACTAAAATTGAAAAATATGACAAAATATTATTTTCCCCGGGGGGGGGGGGGGGGGGGGAAAAAAAACAAAAAAAGGAATATTTAAAAAAAAAAAAAAAAAAAAGTGGGGGGGGGGGGGGGGGGGGGGCAGAAAAACCAAAGAACGGATATTTAAAATTACAAAAGAAAAAAAATTGTGGGTGGGAATGTTGAGAAGGAGTTTTGAAAAATGTTTTTCTTCTCTTGATAAGGAAAACATTTTCCTCCAATTAGAGGAATGAGTTCATAAGGAAAATGTTAAGCCCACCAAACATGAAAAAATTAAAAAAATATTTTCTTCCATACCAAACACACCCTAAGTTGTTTAAACATATATTTAGTTTAAAAATCAGAGTACATGACGTGCCTTTGTAATTTACTCCAATTACACCGGAAATGTTGGTCTTAGCATCTACCCGATGCCGACCAGAGTATGAAGGAAAACAAAAAATCATGTGATTAGAGAATCTAAGAGTCAATGATTGAGCCTCGCAAGGCATTTAACAAATGACAGCCAGATTAGCATTGAAGACCAATATATAACCTATTTTCTAATCAACGAAGAAATCAATATTTAAGCGTAACAGAATCTACTCTTATGGTCAAAATTCAGTAATTCAATTCCAATTACTTGGGCGGAGTCAATCAGGTATGAAGTTTGTACGAGATTAACTATACCAGAATATATAAATAAAGAAAACAAACCGGTTTGCATGTTTTTTTTATTTTGCGTGTATTTTGAGAACTTACGTGAAGGAATATAGAAACCGGATGAATACGGAAACAGCGTCGCACGGAACGCCCAGAATCCGAATAGTTTTGTCAGATCTCCGCCGCTTTTGCGGCCGAAGTAGTATGCTCTCCAGAACCGTCGAGGCAGCAGCCTACCATCATGTTCGAAGATATCAGTACTTTTTAAACTGGAAAAGAAGTTTTTAAAACATAAAATGATAATTGATTTGATTCAAGTTTTAAAAATCGGATCTTTGTTTCCGGAATTCAATTCCCAGAAAGCTGTAGATTTTATCTAAAAATAGTTACTAGTAGTGATAAGTTGATAAGTACGTACCAGAAAGGTGGAATGCGCCGGAATGCGGAGGCCGCTGGAGGTGATGATGTGGACATCAGCTTCAGATATTTCGCCGTAAAATCCATCGGCATCGCAAACAAGGTTTTCTCGTGACATGATATCTTTCAGCCTGAAACAGAGTGTATGATGATTTCGGAGAGCGTGTTTCTTTTTTAAAGTTTTTGGTGAGAGCATTATGGGCTTGTGTCCAGTATATATAAGCACGGGGAAGGCTGCCAACTACCAAAGTTGCGCTTACCTAGACAACTTACATTGTTATCTGGGGCAGCTGATATTTAGTGCTACTGTTGCAGATATTTATTATTTCTATTCCAAATTAGACTAGGTAATTTGATTCGGAACAGAGTTTAAGAAAGAAAAGAGAAGATTTTTGAAATTTATGATTTTAAAAATTTAAGGGGTAAAATTTTTTTGAGGCCATAATATTTGTGCGATTACAAAAGTTTTACATTAAAAATAAAACAAATAAAATAAAAAGTTTAAAATTAAATTATTTCTAAATTTAAAAATATGTCATTTATTTATAAACATACTAAAAGGAAAGTAGCTCGTGTAATTTAAGAATGAGAGAATACTTTTATAAGTGTAACTGTTTTACGGAATGTTACAAAAGGGCATCACCTCTTAAGATCATTCAATTCGCTAGCATATATTACGAGGAAACCGCCGTGCCTGACGTAATGGCCCACGTTAACAAGCCATGAGTATCAAGCAATCAATCAGCCACCAATTCCGAAGAGAACAATCAAGAAGAAGAGGAAAAACAAATGTTCAGGCAAAATATTTTCCATGTCTAATTAGTACAAGATGTGGTTGGTACCTAATTACCTATGTCTTTTATATTCATAATTACTCCAGGTAAAGAAGTGTAATTTTATCCACTCTTGTAGAGAAGCAAATATAACATCTGATATTTTTGGCAAGTAATGGAGCAAGGGGAATTAAAAGATTATGTGGAAGCATGAATATTGCTTCTCGCGTAGCAACAATCAACCGTCAAATTTATGGTAAGACATGACTTAAATTTGTCCAAGCTTAATCTGTTATCTCACTGTATTCAAAATCAGAAATTCAGTAAACTTAGTTTAAGAAAAGAAAAGGCAAAAAAATTCTGAGCTCACAAGTTTCTTGTGTATCTTTAAGGAATTTAATCCCCTCACGATTGCCCAAGGTTTCAGATTAATCCCTCCTAGGATAGAACGGAATAACTATTATGTGAGAGCGGCACTTCAAATCATAGAATTTCGGCGAACTCAAATGGCGGAGCAAATCACACAAAATGCGTACGTTTTTGCTTTTGAAACCCAATGCAGAATGCAGTGGATTGAGGGGAGAGATTTCAGATTTTCAGTGGTGGAAAATGAGGCTAAGCCTCTCTATTTATAGCCAACGAAGTTGAGTCCCAACAGGCGCAAAGGTGTTTGTTTGTTGATAAGGTGTTTATTCAGCTATTGAATGGAAAGTTTGGCGTCTCTTCAGCTGTTGAATGGAAATTTGGTGTATATTCCAACGCAAAAAACTATTAGAAAAGAAAATGGAAAAAGAAAATAAATTTGGTCCAAAAAATTATCAATCAATCATGTCAGTTGGTCGAAGCCGAGCCGAGCGAGCGATAACGACGACGGCGCGAGGCACCACTTCTTCTTAACTCTTTAAGAGCTAAAAGATGTGCTTCTCTATATAAGCACATATATTTTCTCTCCTTCTTCCAATGAGAGGAAAAGTGCATTAGTAAGTGAACTAATTTAAAATTTCATTTTCCTCTATTTCTTTTCCCAGATCATTCATATCAATTGACCGAATCCGAAGTCGAAGTCGAGCGAGCGACGGCGATGACGGCGCAAGGCACCACTTCTTCTTAACTCTTTAAGAGCTAAAAGATGTGCTTCTCTATATAAGCACATATATTTTCTCTCCTTCTTCCAATGAGAGGCAAAGTGCATTAGTAAGTGAACTAATTTAAAATTTTATTTCCCTCTATTTCTTTTCCCACATCATTCATATCAATTGACCGAATCCGAAGCCGAAGCCGAGCGAGCGACGACGATGAGCGCGAGACACCACTTCTTCTTAACTATTTAAGAGCTAAAAGATGTGCTTCTCTATATTAACACACATATTTTCTTTTCTTCTTCCAATGAGGGACAAAGTGCATTAGTAAGTGAACTAATTCAAAATTTTATTTCCCTCTATTTCTTTTCCCACATCATTCATATCAATTGACCGAATCCGAAGCCGAAGCCGAGCGAGCGACGACGATGAGCGCGAGACACCACTTCTTCTTAACTATTTAAGAGCTAAAAGATGTGCTTCTCTATATTAACACACATATTTTCTTTTCTTCTTCCAATGAGGGACAAAGTGCATTAGTAAGTGAACTAATTCAAAATTTCATTTCTCTCCATTTCTTTTCCCACCATTTTCCATTCACACATCTCTTATTACTAACAAAACCCAACAATCCCCCACACTTTAAAATATTTTAAGTTGGGTTTCCTACCTTTCTATTTTTCATATGGAATAGATTGCGTTTTGTTATGGGGAACTGGTTGAGTATTTGATTCACTGTAAGAATAACTTCCCCCCACAAGTTCTAGGGTAAACCCGAACTTATCAACAAGGCATTCATCATCTCCTTTAACGTTCTATTCTTTCTTTCCGTAATTCCATTAGATTGCGGTGAATAAGGGGCAGTTGTTTGGTGAATAATGTCGTATTCCAAACATATTTCTTCAAAAGGAGATTCATATTCACCACCCCTATCACTTCTTATCATTTTGATATTTTTGTTTAGTTGCGTTTCAACTTCATTTTGTATTGCTTGAATGCCTCAATTGCTTCATCTTTACTATTAAGTAAGTAAATATAGCAATATCTAGTAATGTCATCAATAAAAGTTATCAAATACGTTTTCCCACCGCGAGATGGTATTGACTTCATGTCGCAAATATATGTGGATTTGAGTTCCTTTCAACTGACTTATAAGAATGTTTAACATGCTTAGAGCCCATACATATTTGACATTTAAAATTATCGCATTCAAATTTAGGCAATACTTCCAAGTTAATCATTTTTCGTATAGTTTTGAAGTTGACGTGACCTAAACGTGCATGCCATAAATTATTTGACTCAAGTAAGTAAGAAGAAGCTAGAACTTTATTGATATTAATAACTATTACATTCAACTTGAAAAGACCCTCAGTTAGGTAACCTTTTCCGACATACACATCATTCTTACTTATTACAACTTTTTCAGAAACAAAGACACACTTAAATCCATTCCTGATAAGAAGTCCAACAAAGACTAAATTCTTGCGAATTTCAAGAACGTGAAGAACATAGTTTAGCGTCACGACTTTTCCTGAAGTCATCTACAAATCTATCTTCCCAACTCCTTCAATTTTTGTTGTTGCGGAGATTCCCATAAAGATAGTCTTGTCGGGCCCTGCGGGAACATAAGAGGTAAATAACTCTTTGTTAGAACAAACATAGCGAGTGGCTCCAGAATCAATCCACCACTCCTTGGGATTTCTGATTCACGCCCAACTATGCCTTATAAAAAGGACTAAGCGGTCGCTGCAAATATAATTCGGTTCAAGTCCGGAGTCGAATCCCACAGGGAACTAACCTGTTTACTACAACTTTTAACAATGCTAAAGATAAGCTCAGACAATTTATGGATGCAAGATTTTTATTGGATAATAAATGGAATTTATTTAGCTACTAAAAAATGACAATAACTTAGCAATAATCAAGACTAAAGTTCAATTCAAATGTAAAAGGATCTAGGGCTATTGATTTTCCAATTGCCGGATTAATTCCTAACTCTTTAGCTATAATTTTGCCGTAATACTCTATGAGGTTTATGAGTTTCGGCTACCGTAATTATCTCTCGATCAATTACGATAATTTACTAGAAGCATTCTCTTGAACTACTCTAGTTAACAATTTATGCAACTCAGAATTATCCTACCAAAGCTTCGTTATCTCTAACCCTACTTTAAAATTCAAGTAATTAATCTCTTAACTTACCCAAAAATGGTGTTGTTCGACACAAATCTAACCAAGCGTTCTTTCTTAAGCAACACAAGGTACTAGACACGATTAATCAAGGGCCCTTTCGATTAATCACAATACAATACGTAGTTGAACAATCATAGAATAAACACGGCTCAATTATATCAAAATAGAGTCAAGACTTCATCCAACAATTGGTTCCATCAAACCTAGATGAGAGGTTTAGCTACTCATACTAATGGATAAAAATTCACTAAAACAATTCATAATCAACAATAGAAGTAAGAAGAAGATGATGAAAACTCTGAGGAAATTCTCCGTCTTCTCTCCCTTGTTCTTACCTTCAAAATCTCCTAAAAACAGCTATCTCTGACTTCTGGGCGAATTAGGCTTCATATAGGTTTAGGTTAGTTGCCCTAGAAATTACACAATTACCCCTGAGTTGTTGGCCTCCGTCTGCTCGTCCGCGGCTGCGGATTTCGTCCAGTGTTCTGCTTCTAGTGCGTGGTCCAATTCGCGGTCCACTCCACGGCCAAGCACCTGGAGGAGACTTCTTGCTTTCTTTTCTCGCTCCTTTTCGACCGGGCTAACCTTTGATTGGCCTTCCACTCTCCATATTGACTCCAAAACACTCGTTAGCTTCATCTTAGCTCGGAGTGGCTCATGCAAAGCATAAAATTCTTAATTAGAGCATTTTGTTATCTTTTAGCATTCAAATATCAATAAAGTGCGGCTAAATTAGAGTGTAAATAGTGTCTAAGTTGCATAAATATAGACTACTATCAATACCCCACACTTAAACCATTGCTCGTCCCGAGCAATCACACCACACTCTACAAAGGCCTAACTTCACCGAGCGACTTCCCTACTCGTCACACCAAGAATATTTCACATAGATTGAGTAATTAAGTGTAACATCTAAACCTCAAGAGTTGACTCCCACGAGCCACATAATATTCCTAACCGGCTTACTTACTCTATTCAAAGGTCCAGACTTACCTCTCCTTCATGAATCAAGTGTCTGCTCACTACAAAAGAGACTCATTCGACATAAATTCACACACACTGAGGAACTTCAAAATGAACATAATTCACTCACCCTCAGAAATGATATTCTTGTGCCACAGAAAACGCACCATAGGCTTTCCCGTAGTGTACTACTCTACTAATTGAGCTCGTTTAGTCTAGGATCAAGTATGACTTTATTTGGCTGTAATGTAGGATGCAGGTCGGGTAGGATATATTTGGATATAATAGTGACTACACCTCCCTAAGCACTTTAATATATTTATTTTACAATCAAGCCCACACTTCAGTTAAACCAATATTTCCACCTTTAACACCATGTATATCACCCCACACTTTTTTTAGCACAATCACCTTAAAAGCCACCACAGAATATTACTACTAATCAACATGATACACTATTAACACATGATACACTTTTGTTTTTCAATTCAAGTGGGTTTCTCAACAGGATACACCTTTCTCCTTATTTCCTTAGTTCCACTCAAAATCCCCCACCAACTACCCCACACTTTATCCTTTATAGAATCATAGTAGTCCAAGTGCTTACAAGAGGTAAATGGTTCAACAAGATGGTCAATTCAAACAAGGGATAAGGCTTGTAATGTGGTTGCCAAGGAAACATGATTACAGGCTCAACGAGGTTAACTACGATACGTAACAAATAGGTGGGTGGAATATGTATATATATGGTTCAACAAAGAAATGCATATATCACGTCCCAGACTAAATAAGACTACCATTTTGCTTTGCAGACACACGGGGCAAGTTCTAGGCATTAAATGTCGTACACAGAATACAACAAGCCTCACACACATATAACACATGACTCACTCCATATTGGATCATCAAACACTTAAATTAGAGTACTTAAGCCAAATTAAGAACACACAATTTAAGGCATTCTTACAAGAGTCAACAAATGAGCATAAGCGTCACACTAAAGTACCTGCTATATTCAAGGCATTGCGAAGTTAAGAGATCTTATTCTAATTCTGCCCATAGCCCATAAGTTCCTAACTAAAAAATAAAAACTAACTACACCCAGTTCAAATGAAACCCTTGGAAAAGAACCGTGGTTTAAAGAACAACCAAGGGGGAATTGATACATTACTATAAAAGAAAATCTTTTTGTTTTTTTTCTATCGACTTTAGTCCCTCAAGAAACCCGTCGAATGGTATCCATCGTCTAGACAAGTCGAAAATGATTTATGCAAATAAAATAAAACTATTATATATACAACATAAAATAACGTATCCCCCACCCTACACTTAAAAAGATGGCGTGTACCCATGTCATACAAAATAAGTACTGCGAGGTAAAGGAACTTCCTTGGTGGATCAGTATTGATCAGAGACAGTGCCAGGGTCGAGATGACACGCATGCCCTAGCGCACACAGCCATGCTCCACGCCCAAGTAATCTACTTTGGCATGTGCCTTGCATGTGCTTTTGACTTGGTCAGCCATGCTCCACGCCCAAGCTTGATTTTTGCAAAGCTTTAGCTCATATTGACATTGTTCCGCACCAATGTCTTACCCGAAATCTGCCGCCATGACTTTGCCACACACGCCCGACGCCGCTGCCGCCCGCACACTGCCTTGGCCTAGTTTTCTGCCTTGCCCATGTCAATTCTCATTTCCCTCGTGGGGGTGAGGCATGCCTAACCTCCTCCTGGCCTTCATCCCCTTCCTCCGGCGCATCGGAATCGTCACTATGAGTTGCCCCAGGTGCCACCAAGTCTTTCCCGATGGTCACTTTGTCTGCCCGGAACTTTGCTTCTTTCCTCACCTTGCCATCCGCATTAGGGTTCTCAGGCACCCTTGCTGCCCAGTACAATCTAGTGAACAAAGAATGGAAGAAGAACCCATACCTCTTCAGTGGTGAACGGATGAACATCTCAGACTGAATAACCCTGGACACATCAAAATCGTGGCCATTCATGAAGCACCAGATCAAGGCAGCTCTCAGACCATTTACCTCAGTGGTGTTGTGGGACGAAAACAAGCGACTGTTGATGATGTGCAACAAGCATTTTCCTTCAAAAGTGAGTAAATTGTAGTGCAACTTTGATCCCTGCACAACCCACACTACCTCTTTGTCTGGGACACAGATAGTTCGGAAAAACCTATTCCATGTGATGGGTTCTCGCTTGTAAGTATCATAGAAATCTTCCTCCCCATTGAATACAAGAAATCGATACATTCTCCTGATGGCTTCTATCGAGGTATCCATCCTCGTCTTCCGCACAGTTCATATTCTATCATCATGTTTAGGGCAGTTGGCATAGAACTCCCAAAAAAGCATCAAGTTACCCTCCTCTGGATCTTCAAATAAGTTGTCCAACCTTCGCCTGATCAACTCTCCATACATATTAGGGAACTTATCCTGGAGGGACGCCCCGTCAATACCCCTTTCTCGTACAGGTTTTCTAGTGGCCTTCAAACTTAACCGTTCTTGAGAAGCTTTGGAGACAAACCTGGTACGATCAAACTGAGCTGCACTGGCCGGTGCCTGTGCCCGGGATGAACCTCCATGACCACTTGACGAGGCTCCGATAGCGCGTCTCTTCCTTGAAGGTTGCATGGTACCTACACAAGAAACACTATTATCAGTAATTGGCGGAATATGTGAACCAATGGCGGTTACTCAGACTTCACTCGCACAATTGGTCACAATTGGCATTCAAAACTCATTGTGGAAATTCAACAAACACTTAGTGTGCATATTCTCCCCCAGGTTGCCCAAATACCCAATTAGATTTCCATTTCTCACAAACCCAACAATGTCTTCCCCCAATTCAACCAAATCTATTAGCCCACATAGCACATATAAACCAAAAACCAAAACCAAGATAAAAGTACCCATGATTCTACTATCCTACGCATACAATAGCAAAGGAAACGAATGGGAAAAATCACAAAAAATTGAAAAGAAAAAGAAAAAAATACTAAGAAAGAGGAATAGAATCATGTTACTTACTTGGATATCTTGAGAGGAACGAAGGTTGGGTATTGGTTGAATGGAGAAGATAAATAAAGAGAAGAGGAGTTGTTGAGGGAGAGGGAGTGTACGTTATTTTGTGGGGGAAGGGAAAGAGAAAGTGGGGGAGTGGGCGGTTAAGGGGGTCGGGGGGGATTAAGTAAAAAAAACTAATTATTATTAATAAGGAAGAAAAGAAAAAGAAGAGAAAAGAAAAAGAGAAAAAAAAATTAACTAAAAGTGCTGAACCTGGTACCGCCTCATCCGCAGTCTAGTGCGTTCAATCCTTGGTCGCGGATGAGGAACGGTGATGGGTCAAATATTTGTGGTCTAGTCCACGGTTAAGTCCGCGACCAACAGCGATGAAGCCAAAATCTGCGCCCTAATCCGCGGGCGCGGACGGGGGGCAGTCGTCAAGCCAAAATTCGCGGTCCAATCCGCGGGCGTGGATCTCAATCTCCAACAACCTTTTATCTTTTTCGCGCTTTTACCTATCTCTGAGTTAATTTCTACCTCCGAGTCCTTCACATGCGCATAATTTTAGCCCTGCACATTAGTAGATCGGCCAATGTCGTTCAAAATAAATTACAACAACAAAAGTAAAGAAAAATAGTGGGTTGTCTCCCAAAACGTGCCTAAGTTAACGTCGCGGTACGACGATTTATAACAAACCATGGGTTGTTGGGGTTCTTCCAAAGTTATCACCACTCCGTCCCCTTTCTCTTCGACCATTCCAAGGTAATGTTTCAACCTTTGCCCATTCATAGTGAACTTATTTGTCCCATTTTCAGATTCGATCTCTACAGCTCCACTTGAGAACACTTGCGCCACACTGAAGGGTCCTGACCATGAGGACTTCAACTTACCCAGAAACAATCTCAATCTTGAGTTGTATAACAACACTAAATCTCCGGGTTTGAAGTTCCGATCTAAAATGTGCTTATCATGCATCATTTTCATCCTTTATTTGTATAATCTTGCATTCTTAAAAGCATGGAACCTGAATTCCTCGAGCTCATATAACTCAGTGACTCTGCTAGTGCATGAGGTCTCCATATCCAAAATCAACTGCCGCAGTGCCCAAAGGGCTTTATCTTCGAGCTCTTATGGAAGGTGGAATGCTTTTCCAAATACCAACTTGTACGGTGACATACCAATTGGAGTTTTGAATGCAGTGCGGTACGCCCATAATGCATCATCCAACTTCTTCTCCCAATTAGTCCTTGTTGCATTCACTGTCTTGGTCATGACACTTTTAATTTCCTTTTTAGACACTTCAACTTTCCCGCTCGTCTGTGGGTGGTAAGGAGTGGCTACCTTATGGAGGACTCCATACTTTTCCAATAGCCGTGCGAACGCTCTATTGTAAAAATGGGTTCCACTATCACTGATTATAGCTCTCGGGGTGCCAAAACGTGTGAAGATGTTTTTCTTTAGGAAACGTGTCACCCCTTTTGCATCATTGGTTCGAAGAGCCACCACTTCGTCCCATTTGGAGACATAGTAAACTGCTACCAATATGTATTTGTTACCATATGAGCTGATGAACGGCCCCATAAAGTCGATCCCCCACATGTCAAAAACCTCCACCTCTTGAATTTTGGTCATTGTCATCTCGTGATGTCGAGATATGTTGCCTGTCCTTTGGCACTCATTTCAACTTTTGACCCAAGCATGGGCATCCTTGAACAGAGTTGGCCAATACAACCTCGATTCCAACACTTTTGTTGTTGTCCGGATTCCTCCAAAGTGTCCACCATATGGTGAAGCATGGCAAGCCTGCAAAACAGAAGGTTGATCTTTCTCGGGGATACACCTCTGGATCATGTTATCTACACATATATTAAAAAGTAGAGGTTCATCCCAATAATAAGATCGAAAATCGCGAAAGAACTTTTTCTTTTGAATTGAAGAGAGTTCATAAGGTACAATACCACTTGCTAAATAGTTAGCAATATGCATACCGTGGCGTCTCCTCAATTGTCACAACGAGTAACTGTTCATTCGGTAATGACTCTGTTATATCTTCAACCTCCGTCTTCTTTTCAGATCCTTCCAATCTTGAGAGGTGGTCTGCCACTTGATTGTCCATCCCTTTTCTGTCACGGATTTCTAGATCGAACTCTTGTAGCAAAAGAACCCAGCGAATCAAGTGTGGATTTGACTCCTTCTTTTCTATCAAGTACCTAATTGCTGCATAGTCAGTATAAACAATAACTTTTGAACCAATTAAGTACGACCTGAATTTGCCGAAGGCAAACACTACAACCAACATTTCTTTTTCTGTCACGGTGTAATTGAGCACCGCTAAGCGTCCTGCTTGCATAGTAAATTGGGTGCATCATCTTGTCTTTTCGCTGCCCCAAACTGCTCCTATAGCATAATCACTGGTGTTGCACATGAGCTCGAGCGATTGCTCCCAATTGGGTGCAACAATGATGGATGCAGTTACCAACCTCTTCTTCAGCTCCTCAAATGCCAACCTGCCGTCATTAGAAAACACAGAGGGCCGATCCTTTTCAAGAAGTTTACATAAAGGGTTAGCAATCTTGGAAAAATCTTTAATGAATCGCCTATAGAATCCGGCGTGCCCAAGGAAACTTCTAACTTCCCTTACCGAAGTGGGTGGTGGAAACTTATCAATCACATCAACCTTAGCATGGTCGACTTCAATTCCCTTATTGGACACTCGTTGCCCCAAAACTATTCCTTCTTGTACCATAAAATGACACTTTTCCCAATTCAGCACCAAATTTGTCTCCACATATATCTTGGGCACTCTTCTTAAATTGTGAAGACAATATTCGAATGAATCCCCAGTCACAGAGAAATCATCCATAAACACCTCCATAATGTCCTCAACCATGTCAGTGAAAATGGCTAGCATGCACCACTGGAATGTAGCCGGTGCATTGCATAGTCCAAAAGGCATTCTTCGAAAGGCGAAGATGCCATACAGACAAGTGAAGGATGTTTTCTCTCTGTCTTCGGGGGATATTGAGATTTGGTTGTACCCCGAATATCCATCCAAGAAACAGAAGTGAGACCGCCAAGCTAACCTGTCTAACATTTGGCCAATGAAGGGTAAGGGAAAATGGTCCTTCCGGGTGGTTGTGTTCAACTTCCGATAGTCCATGCAAATCTGCCACCCCGTGACTATACAAGTCGAGATCAACTCATTATTTTCATTTTCTACGACCGTTATTCCTCCCTTTTTTGGCACACATTGAACAGGGCTGACCTAGTTGTTGTCAGAGACGGGGAAGATGATTCTTGCATCTAGCCACTTGATCACTTTCTTCTTCACCACTTCCTTCATATTCGGGTTCATCCGTCGTTGATGTTCTCTGGAAGGTTTGTGCCCCTCTTCCGAAAAAATCTTGTGCATGCAAAAGGCTGGGCTAATACCCTTTATGTCAGCCATGGTCCAACCAATGGCAGTTTTATATTCTTGCAACACCTGCAATAGTTGCTCTACCTGCACAGCTAACAAATTAGATGATATAATAACAAGCAAAGTAGAATTAGTCCCTAAAAAAGCATACCTGAGGTGAGATGGAAACGGTTTCAGGTCCAACTGTGGTGGCTCCTCTATTGATGGTTTTTCAGGTGGTATTGCTTTTTCTTCTAAGCGTAGGGGCTTGAATTGAGGTTCCCTTTTCCAGAAACCTTGCCCCTCGAGATCCATGACCCATTCCACCAACCCTCACCATCCATCTCTTCCAAATTCATCAAACAGTCTTCTAGCGTATCCCCGACATTAAGGGTCTCATTCTCCTCTTGCAGTATCACATCCAGGGCCTCCACTAGCGAGCAATTTGCAAATTCACTGGGTCTCCTTATGGATTGTTGAACATTGAATATTATTTCTTCATTTTCCAACCTCATTTTCAACTCTCCAGTCTCACAATCAATCAATGTTCTCCCACTGGTTAAGAACAGCCTTCCCAGAATGATGGGTATCTCTTCATCCATTTGACAGTCAAGAATAACAAAGTCTGCATTGAATACAAACTTCCCCACTTGGACAAGCACATCATCAAGAATTCTTGTTGGTCTTTTAACTGTGCGATCAGCCAATTGCAACAATATTGAGGTCATCTAGCTCTGTCAATGCCTAGTTTTGTATAAATTGCCAAGGGCATCAAGCTTATGCAGGCCCCCAAGTCACACAATGCTTTAGCAAAAGCATAACTCCCAATGGTGCATAAGATAGTGAAGCTACCTCGATCAGACACTTTTTGGGCCATAGGTCTTGTCACTACCGCATTGCAGGTCTGTGTCACAGTTACAGTGAACAGGTCCTGGAAGTCAAATTTCTGCGACATCAGGTCCTTCATCATTTTTCATACCCTAGCATTTCCCGCAAAGCATCCATTAGTGGAATATTTAATTGACTCTGTCGAAGCATTTCCTGTATTGATCATCTTTCTTTTGTTTTGCCAATCTTTGAGAGAATGGTGCAGGAGTCAACCTCTGTCCACTGCTTGGTGTCTTTTCTTTGTTGGAAGCTTTTTATACCACATATTTTGAGACTTGTTCACCTTCCTTCTTCTTACCCTTGTCAACCTTTTCCTGTTCAACTACAACCTTGGTGAGCTCTGCTGACTCATCTGCCTCTAATGTAACTAGAATAGTTGGCGTAGTCTCTCTCCTAGATTGAGCAACTTCTTTCTCTCTGTCTAAATATCTTCCATTCTTGAGACTCACTGCCATTAGCTGATTTGGGTTCTGCTCCTTTGGGTTAATATTTGTATTTGCAAGCAATGTTCCTTGTGGGCGATTGTTCAAGGCCATAGACAGCTGTCCCAGTTGAGTTTCAATGCCTTTGATTGCTGAATCATGTGTTGCTAACTTTTCTTGCATCTTACCATTTGTCCCAATGAGTTGTTGCAACATGCCCCTGATTTCTATCATGTTGTTGTCCTGCTGTTGATGAGGTGGTTGGTAGGCCAACTGTTGTTGGTGCTGCTGATTATAGCTCTGCTGCCTTTGATAAGGCACGGCTTGGCCTTGTGGTCGTGCTCCTCCAGGATTGGGGTTGTGTTGTGGCTGGTTGGGTCTATACTGCTGGTTTGGTGCTGGTCTACATTGCTGCCCACCTTGCCTCTGACCTCCGAAATTGTTGACATAATTCATGTCTTCTCTGAAGCCTTGGTTGTCATTCTTTCCACTCCACGAGCATACATATGACTGGTTTATGCAGGGAGTGCACAAGCCTCCATTTGTTGTATCAACAATGTGCACTTGCTTTGTACCCATCTCATCAATTTTCTTTGTCGGTAAGCTCATCTGGGTCATGAGAGTGGCTATGTTCTCTGCATTGGAATTGTTTGGGTCAAGAGCAACAGAATGCACTATTGGTGTAAGTGTCGTACCTCTAGTCATCCAACCTGAATTTTGAGCCATCTTGTCGAGAAGAATCTTGCACTCTGTAAACGATTTGCTAAGAAATGCACCCCCACCTGAAGCATCTATATTGGCCTTCAAACTGTCTGCCAAACCCATGTAGAATCTCTGTCCCAGCATCTGATTTGGAATGCCAAGGTGTGGACACTTCACTAGCATACCCTTAAACCTCTCCCAGGTTTCTTGTAAGATCTCAGTTGGTTTCTGCCTGAACTGCAATGTCTCATCAACCTGCCTTGCAGTCTTGTTGGGAGGATAAAACTTGTTTAAGAGCTGCTTGACTAATTCTTCCCAAGTGGCAATGGAGTTTATTGGGAGTGAATTCAGCCAAGTTTGAGCCTCTCCAGTCACTGAGAATGGAGCAATAATAGATTAATTACTTCAGGAGTCACATTCAGTTGTCTTTGAGTCTCACATATTGATAGGAAGTTCTTCAGATATTGTTGTGGGTCTTCCATGTATGACCCGGAGAACAATCCCTTATTCTGTAATAGATGTAGCATGTTGTTGGTGATGTGGAATGTCTCCGCTTGTATATGAGGAACAACAATGGCGGTGGCCAAGTTATCAGCAGTTGGTTGTGCCCAATCACAAATAGCAGCTTCTGGCACAAGAGGTGCCACCACTCCGTTGTTTGGGTCAACACGATCATTCCGATTGTTTCCGTTGACGTCGTCCACATCCTCAAAGAGCTTCTAGGCATACACATGAGTCACATAAGAGTTCAAACGTGAAAATTTCAATGGAAACTTTTTTAACACCGTAAAAAATTGATCTAAACTAAGAATCCTAGCAATCCTTCTAAGTTGTGATAAATAACACCGGTAGTTCCCTGGCAACGACGCCAAAATTTGATTCACGCCCAACTATGCCTTATAAAAAGGACTAAGCGATCACTGCAAATATAATCTGGTTCAAGTCCGGAGTCGAATCCCACAGGGAACTAACCTATTTACTACAACTTTTAACAATGCTAAAGATAAGCTCAGACAATTTATGGATGCAAGATTTTTATTGGATAATAAATGGATTTTATTTAGCTACTAAAAAATGACAATAACTTAGCAATAATCAAGACTAAAGTTGAATTCAAATGTAAAAGGATCTAGGGCTATTGATTTTCCAATTGCCGGATTAATTCCTAACTCTTTAGCTATAATTTTGCCGTAATACTCTATGAGGTTTATGAGTTTCGGGCTACCGTAATTATCTCTCGATCAATTACGATAATTTACTAGAAGCATTCTCTTGAACTACTCTAGTTAACAATTTATGCAACTCAGAATTATCCCACCAAAGCTTCGTTATCTCTAACCCTACTTTAAAATTCAAGTAATTAATCTCTTAACTTACCCAAAAATGGTGTTGTTCGACAACAATCTAACCAAGTGTTCTTTCTTAAGCAACACAAGGTACTAGACACGATTAATCAAGGGCCCTTTCGATTAATCACAATACAATACATAGTTGAACAATCATAGAATAAACACGGCTCAATTATATCAAAATAGAGTCAAGACTTCATCCAACAATTGGTTCCATCAAACCTAGATGAGAGGTTTAGCTACTCATACTAATGGATAAAAATTCACTTAAACAATTCATAATCAACAATAGAAGTAAGAAGAAGATGATGAAAACTCTAAGGAAATTCTCCGTCTTCTCTCCCTTGTTCTTACCTTCAAAATCTCCTAAAAATAGCTATCTCTGACTTCTGGGCGAATTAGGCTTCATATAGGTTTAGGTTAGTTTCCCTAGAAATTACACAATTACCCCTGAGTTGTTGGCCTCCGTCTGCTCGTCCGCGGCTGCGGATTTCGTCCAGTGTTCTGCTTCTAGTGCGTGGTCCAATTCGCGGTCCACTCCACGGCCAAGCACCTGGAGGAGACTTCTTGCTTGCTTTTCTCGCTCCTTTTCGACCGGGCTAACCTTCGATTGGCCTTCCATGCTCCATATTGACTCCAAAACACTCGTTAGCTTCATCCTAGCTCGGAGTGTGTCACGACCCAAATTTCCCTTTGTTGGGTATCATGATGGCACCTAGTCTTAGGGACTAGGTAAGCCTAACAGTTAATGAATAACAACAATAATAAAAGGAAACTAACGGTCTCGATATAGAAATCTTGACAGAATTTACAATGTTTTCCCAAAACTCGGTAATACGAGTCATAAGCTCTACGAATCTTCTACAACTTCTAAATACAACTGTTTGGAAATAATTACAACATTGTATGAATAGTAAATACAAAGACAGAGACTCTGAAGCCTGCGAACGCTACAACAGGTTACCTTGAGTCTCCTCGGCAATCATCCACACAGCTACTACGGTAAATACCTGGATCTGCACACAAAGATGTGCAGAAGTGTAGTATGAGCACACCACATCGGTTCCCATTAAGTATCAAGACTCACCCCGATGAAGTAGTGACGAGGACTAGTCAAGACACCACTGGCCTAACAAATAAACTGACATGAGTATAGGAATAGCCGAACACTACATCTAACTAAAACTTCACGGATTAATTTACAACAATGATGATATAATGTGGAAGGAAATTACAAAAATTAACCAACGAAACATCATAAAAATACACAGAAAAATGGACAGCAAAAACAAGCCAAAATGGAAGAAAACACAACGCAATAAAGAACACCAATAACTCAACTCTACGACTGTTTGTTCACATCGGGCCTTAGCCATTAAAATCTATAAACTGGTGGAAACCTTTAAACAACGGTTCGTGTGAAAAACTTTTCAAATATACTCATTTTAGTATAGAAGGATCTCCTTTGAAAACATACTTTCCCCAAATGTATATAAGTATATTTAACAGAGTGAAATCCCAAATATATATATATATATATATATATATAGTTTCTTTCAAAATTCCAAACTTTCCGACGATGTTTTTCCCATAAAATGACATTCGAGATATCATTTTATGCAAGACGAATGCTTTTCAAATATACCTTCGATGTAAAAATCATTCAAATAAAACCATTTCGAAAACCATTACTTTTTCAATAATACATTTTCAATAAAATCCCTTGATCAAATCTCCTCAAGATTTATCTACCGGAACCCAGTCCGTAACTCAGAAATTGCCATGCAATATAGGAGGAGTATCAAATCTTGCCAATAAATACAGTAAGAGATCAGTAGGAATATCCAAATTTAGAACAACGGGATGAAATGCAAAGACAAGTGCACGACATCACCCTTCGTGCTTTTACTCTCATCCTCACAACAAATAAATAGAAACAGAACGACATTATCCTTCGTGCTTTAATATCATAACATGGCACGTCATCACCCTTCGTGCTTTTACACTCTCATCCTCATAATAACTAAATAAATAAATACACGGCATCACCCTTCGTGCTTTACACTCTTCCTCACAATGAATAAATAAATACACGGCATCACCCTTCGTGCTTTACACTCTTCCTCACAATAAATAAATAAATAGATACACGGTATCACCCTTCGTGCTTTACACTCTTCCTCACAATAAATAAATAAATACACGGCATCACCCTTCGTACTTTACACTCTTCCTCACAATAAATAAATAAATACACGGCATCACCCTTCGTGCTTTACACTCTTCCTCACCCAAACAATATCAAGAACAACAATTTGGCAAGGAAAATCAACAATCTAAACCATAAATCACAACATCATGGCAAGAGAGTCAACAATACAAACAATATCATTAACAACATAAACAGTAATAGAAACCATAACATCCCGGCAAGGGAGTCAACAAGGCAAACAACATCATCAACAACAGGAATAATAAGAGAAACCACACGATCCCGGCAAGGGAAACATCTATAACCAATTTCACTTAAATAGTTAACTTTACAGAATAAAACTCAACTTAAACAAAGGTCCAGTAATAGGTAACATCAAGGAAACATCCACAACATAAATATTTATCAACTGACCCAAGTAGCACATAAAGGAAAACTCATAGGAATTACAATGTAAGACTCACGGGCATGCTTGACACCAACGAACGGATGTTCTAACTACCGCTAAACAAATATACAACTAGATAACACTAACATAGTCAACTTGGCAGTTTTAGGAAGCAAATATAGCATGGAGATAAGAGCGGCAAAAGATTCAGTTAAGTCAATTAAGATCAAATAGCCAATGAAGGAATCCAAAAGCAAGTAATTCAAATCTAAGCAGGAAAGGATGCAATTAACAACCAAGGATTCGAATGTACCAATTACAACACATAAACAGGTAACATAAGAACCTACAAATCCTAAAAGGGTAGTCTATTAGCAAATAAGTCCGAGTAGGCACTCGTCACCTTGCATACACGGACTACATACAACTAAGAAGACTCAATCCTAAGGGATAGTTCCCCCACACAAGGTTAGGCAAAATACTTACCTCAAAGACAACAACCCGGTACTCAAAAGTGAACTTCTCGGGCGAAAAGACCTCTGGACGGCTCAAAACAACTAAAATAACTTCAAAATACACATAACACGTATAAGGAATGATTCTGAATAATAAAGTTTCAAACTTTACAAAATTATGAAAATCGACCCAAAAGTCGACCCCCGGGCCCGCACCTCGGAACCTGACAAATCTTACAAAATTCGATTACCCATTTCGATACGAGTTCACCCATACCAAATTTATCAAATTCCGATGTTATTTGGTCCTTCAAATCATGATTTTTCATTTAGAAGTTTTCTTTCAAATCCCACAATTTCTTCAACCCAAAACACAATTTAAATGATAAAAACAAGAACTAATTCATGAAATGTGTTTAATTCTAGTGGAAGAACACTTACCCCTTCGATTTATGTGAAAACCCCTCAAAGAATTGCCTAGAACCGAGCTTCAGAAGTTAAAATATGTTAAACATTGCTTAACCCTCGTTTTTGGAAGTTTATATTCTGCCCAAGTATTTAAAGCATCGCGATCACGGACGAGATGATGCGATCGCGTAGAGAAAAATGTTACTGACCAAAAAGGGTTCTATGTGATCGCGAGTAGATAATTGCGATCGCATTGAGTAAAATGTGGAAAATGCTCAGATGAGCTACGGGAACGCCATCTACCTACGCGAACGTAGTGAATAAAAAGACAATCTGCCCTCAACACTATCTCAATTGTGCGAACGCGATTGGGTAAGTGCGATCGCGAAGAAGGAGAATGTGAACTTCCGCTATCGCAGATAGAACTATGCAAACGCATTGAAGGAAAAATCTGGGCTAGTCAGCATAACACTATACGATTGCGAATTCATCTATGCGATCGCATAGGAGGAAACCAGGTGACAAGTTCAGTAGTGGAAAATGAGGAAAATGGACCCGAAACCTATCCGGAACACACCCGAGGCCCCCGGGACCCTGTCTAATCACATAAACAAGTCTTATAACCTAATACGGGCTCGCTCAAGGTTTCAAAACATATAAAATAACACTAAAACGATGAATCAAACCAAAAATCAATCTTATGAATTTTCAAAACTTCATATATCAAAACTCTCGTCGAAACCTATCAATTCAACCCGGAATAACGTGAAATTTTGTAGACAAGTCACAATTAGCACTACGAATCTACATCCACTCCCGAAATTCCATTCCGAGCCCGATATCAAAATTTCATCTATCGACCGTAATCGCCGAAATTCTAACTTTCGCCAAAATACCTCAAATCACTCTACGGACCTCCAAAACTAATTTCGGACACGCGACTAAGTCCAAAATCATAATACGAAGTTGTTGACATTAACCGAACTCTTTCCGAGGTCGTTTACACAAAAGTCAAACCTCCGGTCAACTTTCATCCCTTAAACTTTCAAAACTAAAATATTTCTCCTAATTCGACTCCGGATTATCTGGTAATTGAATCTAACCACGCACGCAGGTCGATATACACAATGTGGAGCTGTTTATGATCTTACACCACCGAACGGAGCTTAAATTCCCGAAACGACCGGTCAGTTCGTTACAGAGTGGCTCCTGCAAAGCATAAAATTCTTAATTAGAGTATTTTGTTATCTTTTAACATTCAAATATCAATGAAGTGCGACTAAATTAGAGTATAAATAGTGTCTAAATTGCATAAATATAGCCTACTATCAATTTCCTACCAAGCTACATTCAGATAACATGCACATAATTCCTCCATTTCATCATTTTTCCACCATGTTTGCTTGAATTTTCTTCTTGTCCTTCTTCGGTGCACGACAGTCCACATCCTTATGTCCAACATTTCTACGGTTGTGGCAATTACCTTTGAACTTCTTCTTGCTCGGGTAATTATTTGGACCGGACGGTTTCTTTCTCTTTCGGTTGCTTGTAGACGCTTCCTCAATAATATTTGCTCCCATAATTGTTGAGTTACCACAAGACTTCTTCTCAGCAGCCTTGTGGCCCTCTTCAATCCGTAGACGAACAATAAGGTCTTCAAGCATCATCTCATTGCGGTTATGTTTTAAGTAATTATTAAAGTCCTTCCATAGCAGAGGTAACTTTTCAATAAATACCGCAACTTGAAACGCTTCATTTATGACCATACCTTCAATCATAAATTTATAATTAGTAAAATAATAAATATCTTGAATAAAATTATTGACTCGATTTATACCTTCAGCAAAGGGGTCATGAACAATAACTTGCAATTCTTGGACTTGCGTTATGACAGATTTGCCATCAACCATTTTGAAATCCAGAAATTTGGCGGCCACAAACTTCTTTAGTCCAGCATCTTCAGTCTTGTACTTCTTTTCAAGAGCATTCCACAAATCTCTTGATGTTTTCATGACGCTATTACCATTGTACAAGTCGTCTTCCAATCGACTAAAAATATAGTTTTTGCATAAAAAGTCAGAATGCTTCCACGTCTCAGTGACCACAAATCGCTAATTTTTAGGAGTTTCTTCTCCCAGAACTGGAACGTCTTTGCTGATAAAGCGCTGTAAACTGAGCGTGGTCAGGTAGAAGAATATTTTCTGCTGCCAATGCTTAAAGTCCACAGCGGAAAACTTTCTGGATTTTTCTGTCGGTGCCATCGCCGGTGCAGGAGTTGTGCGACTTGAAGACGCAGTAGGCATTGCAGCAGTAGTCCCAACAAAACCATTATGTTGTTCCGCTTGTTGTCATTTTTCTATAAAAGAAATTGATAAATAGAATAAGTATCTCGGTGAAGATTTTATATCTTTAAAATGAACACAAACAAATGAGTTTTTATATCTCGGATTGAGTAGAAAGTCACAAAGATCTTAATCTCAAACTAGAGTAGAAAATCCGAAGATTTTAATCTCCAAAACGGGAGTAGAAAATCACTACGATTTTAGTCTCCCAAATCAGAAAGTAAGATGAATATAGAAATAAATATTAAATTCCTCAAGCTTGTTATCTCACTATATTCAAAATCAGAAATTCAGTAAACTTAGTTTATGTAAACAAAAAGCTAAAAAATTTCGAGCCCACCAATTTCTCGTGTATCCTTAAGGAATTTAATACCCTTACAGTTGCCCAAGGTTTCGGATTAATTCCTCAAAGGATAGAACGGAATAACTATTCTGTGATAGCGATAGTTCAAATCACAGAATTTCGGAGAACTCAAATGATGAAGCAAATCACACAAAATGCTTACGTTTTTGCTTTTGCAAAACCAATGCAAAATGCAGTAGATTGAGGGGAGAGATTTCAAATTTTCAGTGGTGAAAAATGAAGCTAAGCCTCTCTATTTATAGCCAACGAAATTGAGTCCCGACAGTTGCAAATGTGCATGTTTGTTGATAAGGTGTTTAATCAGCTATTGAATGAAACATTTGGTGTTTATTCAGCTGTTGAATGGAACGTTTGGTCGCGAAAATGATTCTGCGATATTCCAACGCGAAAAAATATTGAAAAGAAAATGAAAAAAAAAATTTGGTCCAAAAAATTATCAATCAATCATATCAATTGACCGAATCTGAAGCCGAAGCCGAGCCGAGTCGATCCGAGCGAGCAACGACGACGACGGCGTGAGGCACCACTCCTTCTTAACTCTTTACGAGCTAAAAGATATGCTTCTCTATATAAGCACACATATTTTCTTTCCTTCTTCCAATGAGGGACAAAGTGCATTAGTAAGTGAACTAATTCAAAATTTCATTTCCCTCAATTTTTTTTCCCACCATTTTCCATTCACACACCTCTTTTGTTATTACTAACAAAACTCAACATAATCTTGGAGCAAATTAAACTTGAAGTCAAAGCATTCATGTTTGGAGCCAAAAAATAAAAGTATTTTCTTTTATTCTTTTTTCTTTACTTGGGGACCAAGAACTATTTTCTAAAAATATGGATCATCTTACTTCAGTTGAATCATCCCATATTTTGTTTAGAAACTCATTTTGAGTATTTATGTAATAGAGTATTTTGTTATATTCCATAGAGTTAGCATTGGAAAACACTTTGAGTGAACCTCTTCTCTGTGAGTGATTGTAGCGAGGTTATTCTCTTGGACGAGGAGTTTGCCATCATAGACAAAACTGCAAAATCAAGTATTATCTTAAATCTCTCAAATGAGATTTTACGTGAAGTTTCTGTAGAAACCACAGCTAAAGGCATGTGCGAAAAAAATGAAAACCTTGTATATGAAGAGGACGGTGGAGAATAGACTTTACATGAAGCATAATCTTTGCACAATTTGTATGGGTGAAGGTACCTCTATTATCTCTCATCTTGACACCTTTGATTCCATTCTTATGGATTTGAGTAATATAGATGCTGAAATTAAAGATGAGGATCAGGTCGTGTTATTTCTTTGTTCTTTACCCCATCTGTTAAGCATATAAGAGATACTATACTTTATGCAAAGGATAGTATCTCTTATAAAGATATAATTCTATCTTAAAATAAAAAAAAAACTGATAGATAGTGATATTACTGGGGAAGCTAGTGGAACTCAAGCAGAAGTTGGCTTGTTTGTTAGGGGTAAATCTAACTCAACCAAATACAATAATTTAGAGTGTCACTATTTTCATAAAAATGTCACATTATCTCCGAATATTACAGGCTGAAAAATAAAGAAAAGCATAAGGAAAGAAAAAATGACTATAAAGCTACTAACACCGCCGAAGCTAGTGTAGCAACTGATGAAATTGAGCGAGCTGTATTCTTAGCAACTAAAAGTAGTTTCAGATCAAACAATGAGTGAATTTTAGATCCTGATTGTTCGTATCATATGTGTCCCTGCAGGGATTTGTTTTTACATATGATTCAATTGAATGTGGAGTTGTCTAATTGGGTACCAATTCTACTTGTAACATTATTGGCAAAGGTACAATTTAGATCAGAATGCACGATGGTGTGGTGAGAATTCTCACTGATGTTAGATATGTTCCTGAGTTGAAGAAAAATCTCATCTCTTTGGGCACTTTAGAATCTCTTGGGTGCAAATTCATAGTGAAGATGAAGTTCTACCAAATTTTTAAGGTGATGTTGTGATCATGAAAGCACACAGATCTGGTTCGTTGAATACTTTATTGGGATCTACTGTTATATGCACTACTACAGTTTCGGTATCAGACAACTTGTCTGATTTTGATGGCATTAGTTTTGGCATAAGCCTATTGGGGCATTTCTGGACGTGGAGTAAAATAACTATATCATCCAATTTAGGCCAAGGTGGAGATTCGTAAGATAAGGCCTAAATTTGTCCATGGCTAATCTTGGAGCCAAAGCATTCTAGCTTGGAGCCAAAGAATAAAAGTATTTTTTTTCTTTACTTGGGTCCCGGAACTTTGCGCTATATATATATATATATATATATA